>DVQP01001963.1:0-13685 GCA_018231745.1 Danaus eresimus
AACCGAAACGTAGGGATTATGTAGTTTTAAAGTAATAAAAAATCGCGTAGTAAATTCGATAATATATTAGTTTAATTTAAATGACTCGCGAAAATCTTAGATCTCATTAAGTAACAAGTATTTCAATAGTATGTCTTCGCATGTTTTTGGGTAGCATATTAAAAGTCACACAAACGTTATTTATGTAATCACATTTACTCTCTCATGGATAAAAATTATTACTGATTGATACAGATATATACGTAATAAGCAGACAATAAAATGCGAGCGAATAATAATTTATAAGAAATAATGATAATTTTTGTTAATGTGATAACA
Organism: Danaus eresimus; assembly: GCA_018231745.1. Classification (NCBI taxonomy): domain Eukaryota; kingdom Metazoa; phylum Arthropoda; class Insecta; order Lepidoptera; family Nymphalidae; genus Danaus; species Danaus eresimus. Next base: position 319 of record DVQP01001963.1, read on the forward strand.
ATTATGTTTTCTTAACCGGTACAACGTAGGAGTTCTAAGAAACATTTTCTTTATTCAGATATATATTTATATCAGATGAAGACTTTAAAAAGAATAATAAAGTAAAATGTAAAGTCTTCAATATAGTTTTAAAAATAATAAAATTCACATGTCTAAAACGGGTTACATACAATGTATCACAAATATAATTTAACCTATAAAATACTGCTTGGTTTTACACACGCTGCTACAATTAGGCCCATTATCCACGTTTTACAATAATTATTTAATACACATTTATATTACAATTTTATATTTAAGTTTGAGATGTGCTATCACGTTTCAATGGTTTTATTCTATATTAACAGTTACTTGTTGCGAGCAAAAAACTTATTAAGATTTTTCATAGAAATGAAACGGTCATCGCAATTATACGAGTATTGAAATTTTCCAACTGTTTTAATGACTTTACAACTGTAATTACAATAATAACACCATTTGGAATTGTTTACCCTTTGTAAGTCTCATTGTTATATACTTTAAGTTAGGTATTTTTCTATACACATGTAGGTAGATGCTCTCCAAATAGATGCCGCTTTTCTACCGTCTGACGTGAATTCAATGTGTTAATTGTATTTTTAATGATAAAATTTTCTACTAGTGACCCTGAACACTAGTCACGAGAAGTGAACACGTACCCGCTTTCTAGTGTGATCAAATGTGAGAAACTATTTCATAAACGTATATCAATATTAGTTTAGAAACAGCATCTTAAAATGTAATGTAACTGTAACTATAATTAAATGTTTATAGATCGGTTATTTGCGTTTAATAAATGCCAACTTCTATACTTAATATAAAATATATAGGAGAAATAATTATCAAGTAATTCCTGGTTTAAATACGATACGAATGACAAGCGATATTCCGAAATTTATATTTATGTTATTCTAAGTCCATGCTTTCCATTTGGTTTAATTACTCCATGAAATGACTGTAATTATGTACTTATGAAAACAAAGCGATACCCATGTATGGAGTGTCCGGCTTACAGGAGAACTTGTCTTGTTTACTTTTAAATGTAGTCCTTCCGTCCACGTAATAAATGATATATTGGCATGCAATAATTCATAGATATCTAAACACAATAACCTGCCATTATAACTTAATCGAGTTACAATTTATAGAAATAATCGGTCATTGATTTATAATCATGCCAGTGTAAATTCAACCTTATGTTGTAGGTATTAAGTTCGTTGTAATTTATTTTATTATGTCGTAAAGACTCAAATTTGTATCGGTAAGATATCAAAGGGCGTTTGATACCTTTGAATAAATCAACAAAAACGACGGGAGGCAATGAGTAATGCCATAATGTATGCAATGACTCGGAAGACAAACATCCATGGAGTAGCTTGGAGGCGAACTGTTCTAGATAATTTTATCAAAAAAAATCTTCTTAACGATTTTCTCTCTTTCTACTATCACAAAAAATGTAAGTTGATTAGATTTTTATTAAAATTATAACTCACGTACTTTAAATGTAGACATTATTGAATAATTTAAATTCTTATACACACAAATTATTCTACTGTTTTCAAAATAGCTTCTCTGTTAAATAAATGTTTATATAACCAAGCGCCTCTATAACACTTCTGTTCTAACAACACCTATCATCTCATCCCGTTACTAATCTATGAGATAAACAAAAATTAGGAAAGACAAATAAACTAATACCAATGAAATTGTATATAATTTATGTATGCTTCTATTTCGCAATCAGTTCATAAGTAGGTACTTAATTATCATAGCCAATTATCTATAGATATTTATAATATTTTTTTATTATAATCCATTTATAATATACAATCACATTCATATAAAAAATACTATCAATTTTATAAAAAAAATCTTTAGTTATAATCAGTCGCAGAATTGTTCATCCGTTTAAAAGTAGATTTCTCCAAAGAATAGTAATGGATCATACATCTATCAACAACCACCGTACAAAAAAAGTCATAGTGTAAGGGGATCTTTTGCGATACTCACAGTGTGCAAAATACAATATTCAGAAAGCGTAAACTGCTGATTCTTTCGCTTATTGTTAAATAAAAAACATATATATTATCTACTGTTTTTTGTGATTAATATATATATAAAAACCATAAATTAATAAGAGCTCAGACTGAGACAGTTATTATTCAGTAGCTCTCGAATTTATTACCGAACTAACGAATAATCTCGGAAACAATGATCTTGTGTACGTATATATGTTTCTTGTTCTTTAATTGAAGTGGCCTTTATAAAGAACGTATGAGAGATAGTTAAGGAGCTATACATTCTGTAAGTAACAAACAGACAAGCAAACAATAAACCGATCTATAAACATAACCGCTTTCACTGGTCCAGTGTTTATGAGTCGTCCCTAGCAGTAGCAAACGAGGCAGGCAGTCACGCAACCTCACTTGTTAGCGTAACTTATGCAAGGGTAAGCTTTTTATATTTAATAATATATTTACTGTATACTAATTATAATTCGCTATTGTTCAATGTGTCGGTTCATACATAACTAATTGATTTATATTACTTTGAAATGTAGAAAATTTCATAGCAATTAAGTTATAGACGCGGAAGTAATAACACATTAATATTGAATACATTCAGAGGCTGATAAAAGGAGAACGAATCATTTGGTGTAATAATTCCTAATGATCTTTGAACAAGCCTTGACAATATTTTAGTATTACGTTAGGAATTCATATGTATATAACCATATTTAAAGATTCACTTGTTCGTACGCTTGCAAATAATATATTATTCTGTAAGGTAGGTTATAAATTCAAAGCTTAAACTCATATATTGTAGGCGTCGTGCAAATGTAATTAAAAAGTAAAATGTAAATTACATACATAATTTTTTATTACACCTCAGATATTATTTTACAAGGACCATTAATATAATAATCGTCGACCTATTTCTGTTCAGGTTCCGTTGCGAACGTGTCCGCGTCCCCACAAACCAGGCGTCACGCGACACACCAAGCTGCCAAGCTCACTAACACTTAACTTAATATCGCTTTTTAAGTACTCCTGTTGTCGTATGTTCACTTACCAGAGCTTGCATTACATATCGTATTGAACTTTAAAATTGTGACGCTCCCCATTGATATTTTATTTTAATAGCTACATGTGATTTTATAAGATTATTTTTGACATGTCATTGAATCACAAACAAAACATCAACAATCAATCAAGCCATCAAGCTGTCAATTGATGGATTACTGTCATGAACACCATACGTTATTATTATCAATTACCTCATACAACGATGTTTGTTGCAAGTACAAGTTGTGGAATTTAAATTATTACTTCGTAATCGTGTTTTGTTATATTTCGTGTATCCATTTGAACGACACTGAATAAGTTTATAATTATATTTCTCCTCCAGCATCAAACCACCTTCAAAAGACGGCGTCACGAAGAGCAATCCAAGTAAAAGACATCGAGAGCGTCTCAATGCGGAACTCGATACATTGGCGTCGCTGCTGCCGTTCGAGCAGAACATACTCAGCAAACTGGATCGTCTCTCCATACTGCGACTATCAGTCAGCTACTTGCGGACCAAGAGCTACTTCCAAGGTAAGTCACACACAATAAGTACTTGTATTTATAAGATCATGGATTGACACTTCCAACAGATCCGTTGAAGATAAGGATTTAAGAAAATAAACTTTGATCCAATCAGACCGAATGACACACGGGCTATTAAACTAGACCATTTTGTCATATATTGAACATGCAATTTAAATCACTAGTGTGTTACTCTGATAGCAGGTGGTATGTCCCAACTTCGAATTAATGTAAAAACAAATTGTCATAAGAATAGTGTGATAACTTATATATCAGTTTTATTAGAAAATATTATGTAATTTTTATCAAAAATGATTAGGACTTCATTGTCTGTGTGCAACCGTTGAAGTTGATAAGAGCTGAAAGTGTAGTTTCGTCACCCATACGTCTCATCTCGTCTCATCAATACTCGCCCAAATCATAAACAGCCCACGTACAACTAAAGCGCACTAAATCATCGCTCCATTTGCAAAACAAAACTGTTTAGAACAGCATACCGGTGCCGGTGTATTCGATTACTTATAAATGTGGTCCATGACACGTATTTAATGTTGTCAGGTGAATTTTATTGCTCTACACCCTGTATTAATAAATGAATCGTGTTCGATATCGATTCGGTTGAATGTAATCGATACTTTGCGATCGCATTTAATCGATACTATTGTTTGTAATTGTTGAAAACTACTCTGATTTTAATTCATATTTTTTTTAGCATTAGTTAATTTATATAGCACGCGACTATTCGCTTCCAACCCGTTTATTTTATTGGTTTGAGCAATATTTCTTTAGACACTATTGCATTAGCTCTTATTTAAATTAACTAAGTAGTTTTAAGGATACGATTACTCGGTGAACTTGTATTAGAAAGTAATTACAACACCTTCTTGTCGTCCTTACCATGTTATGCGATAAACATAATCCTTAGCTGGTAGTCTTTAAAGACCAAAACATAGTTTTATTGATATAAATTTTTAAAGAAAATTTACATTGTTTATAAATCTTTCCATATTTTATACGTTCGTAACATAGAAGTGACTGAACATAGATATAACTAGTTTCGTGTAGACAATAAAGTAACATGAAATACAAAACAAAGAAATTATACCGACTATAATAATTGGACGCGTAAATCCTTTACAATACTTTGCATATGTCAGCTACCACGATGTATGAGAGTATATCATATACTGAGTTATTAATGTTCTTTATAATTTTATTCTGAACGAGATTCGAATATAAAAATCAGTAGGGGGCGACTGCTATATGCTTTATTGTGTGTCTCATCTGAGGTCGATGACGTTTACTGTAACTAAAGTACAATCACACACAATATACATATAACCGTTAGGTATATTTGTTTAAAAAACAAAAAGGTTTTAAAATTTGTTCACGACAGTATTAATCTCTTCGCTTTTATTTATCTCCATAACCCAAAGCAAATTCTTGATACTTAGTTGAATAATTTAATAACTGTCCTTACAATTTCTTTTATATTTTTTTATATAAATTTCTTCGACGACTGTACTTTCAAATACCAATAATTCTAATTAAATCGATTATCGAAGTATTGATTTAAATATATATATATCTATAGGTAATTTTTTTTTGTTTATTAAAGATTTCGCCGCGCCGCGGGACACTAGGGTTAAACTCAAAATTTATAAGTTTACCGGTAGCTATAAAGTTATTTAAATATATTTCAGGACAACAAAAATATATTAAAAATAAGGCCAAATATCGTCAAGTTATAGAGCAGTGAATATAACATAAATAAATACAATATATAGTTGTTTGGTATTCATGATTATATGTAAACGTAGAACTACAGAAAGGGAGGAAGTGATCGGTGCCTGACTCAGCGAGGTACCTTATCGATCCTAGCTGGAAATGATTCGTTTACTATAAAAGCTTTACACTGACATTATATACATACATTTTATAGAGAAATTTCATACTGATATTCTCTTATTAATATTAAGTAGAAGTAAATGAAGTATGGAGTTATGCTTAAAGAAGTAAGACTTTTTTATGAATATTTTGATTCCATATAAAATCAATGAAAATCTGTATTGTATCTGTTCTAATTTCGTACAAAACTATTGCTTTACATAAATCCTTCAAGATAGAGCAAATTCTCATTAGTATTTTTTTAATTAGCGTAGTATATAAAGGCTTTGTAAAGCTTAGTTACTTAGAAATTAGCTGTTATCAGATGCAAGGCTTTCAGATTCGAAAACAATTACCTTCCGATAAGTCCGGTCGATGTGACAAATTAGTCTTTTTATAGCGTTTTATGGAAAACAATGAGTCTGATAAGACGGCATAATCCATCATACGACGCTGAACGTTTTTATTGGAGTGCGCTTGAATTGATGGTGTAATTCATTTATGATTTTGATTTCCAACTCCGGCCCAGTTTATGGGTTTCTGTTTTTACAACTATATTTTCCATTGTACTGTACATAATGTTTTAGTTGTCCCAGTTTTCCACTGACAACCTTAACATATTCAAAACCTACTTTTAAATACTTAACATAATACAATTAATAAACATATGACACATAAATATTACACAAAAGTTTATAAAGGGCAAAGTAACAAAGAGTGAATTAATTGCTTGTATATAATTACATGGTACCTGACTGAAATGTAATGAGTAACTTAATCACGCTTTTTGATTAAAATCGATAAAAGATTTTGAACATCAAAAAACGAAAAAGAAATCGAGAAAAACATAATCAGTTCTCTCACAAATCGGTTAAATAATATAAACGTAGTACAATGTATCCTTGTTACAAAATTATTAATTCCCATAAAAGTATACAAAGCTAAAAGGTGTTTTAACTTAGTTCTTATCAGATCAATTATATATTCGTCGCTGACTCACGTGCACGCCAAATTAACTTTTAATATACTTTTTATAAATACGAAAACTGAATGTTTATTTACTATTTACATATTAAATTTTATGTTGACCTACCGACCTATCCTATAAGTAATAAAATTAATATTTTTTCAATGTATACAAAATTCGTAGATGAAAATTATTTATACTATTATAATTGTTTAATATCATTAGTTCAGTTGTGCGCTTTCTTTTATATATAATATTAATATTCTCTAACATTTGACGTCAAAGATTTCCATCGTTCGTCTCTGTTTATTTCTTCATTAGTTAAAAAGCCAGCCGTAATAATTAACGTTATACGAGACCTATTTAATTCTGAAATTAAAGGGCGATTATAGCGGCTTAAAGCTTAACGAGTTGAGCTGGAACACCTCGTAAAACTTACTAAGACTTACGCACGCTACACAGCCTGCTTTAAACGTTTGGCCCCGTAACTATTTCGACTGAAATATTCCGATCTTATGATATTGATTAATCAATTTGATTTTATCTTAAACTTCGAATAATAAAATATTTTTAACGAATATCTTTTTATAATATTGTTTAACTTCAATAGCAAAGACGTATAGTGAAATGTGTTATGTATGTAAAGAGCGAGCGTCAGGGCGGCGCCCTCTCGTATGCGCCTCGCACTTATGAAATATCAACAAACCGAATAACCAGGAGTAAGGCCTGCGATCATACGTCACGCCTCAAATACGAAGCCGGTAAGCAGCCAACAATAAATATTCAATGAGTTCTTTGACAAGGAAAATTTAATAAAATATTAATTGTAGATATTTAATAAATAAGGTACCTGCGATTCGTCCGCATTAGTTTACAGACTGTAATAAAAGTGAAATAAAACTCGTTCACTATGAATAACTAAAATGATAAAATGGCGATATCCCCTAAATATCGTAATGAAAAATCAGGGCAATAAAACTGCACCGTAAAATATCCTTAGAAACCGTCCAATGGGAGCATAAAAAAGTTACCCTCGAAGGGACTTGTACGGGGAACCGAAATTACTGAGGGTAGTTTGTAAAATTCGCCGACTCCTTTAAGGGGGTGGGGTGGAAACAACCCTTAATAGCTGGATCGCGTGACTGAATTTCGGCAGTGACCCGACTCAGTCTGTGAAAGTGAAAATAATTTTATTGAGCTGACGAAACTAACAAAACGTCTTAGAATACAATGGATTCGATTAATTATTACATATTTATTTAATTGAATGAATATCTAAAGTATAAAATAGAATGAAAAATTAAACATTTATCTTTGTCATTGTTAAACTCGGCTTCCATTAAACAATAAATTCATGCAGCATCTCTTTTTTATTAGATAATAATTGAATGCAATCCAAAAACATACATAAAGAATTTATATATAGAGCAGATTTATGTTTTATCCACTCCCAGTAACTAGTTGGAAGAATAAAATTTATTACAAGCAAAATGTAAGCAATATTTTGGTAACTATTTCAGAAACTTTTCGTTGGCAGACACTACAAGAACCGCCTCGTGGTTTCTTGACAAATATTGAAGTATAACTTTAAGACTACCTCATACTTTTTAAAACAAAACGCCCGATGACAATTCTAAAGGAATAAAAGTCGTTCATAAACTGTGAGACACGTGTATATTTTTTTGTACAACAAAGTATCAACGTGTATAAAAACTGCCACTTAAATGCCATAGAAGTTTCTACCATGACTTCTTTATGGCTATCGTTTGAACTGCAATGTTTAACTTTAAAATAATGTTATGTCAACAGCTGTGACAGATATATGTAATATGTTAACTTCTAAGATAACATCATCAGCCCACCCTCCTCACTGCTTACAATTTGACAAAGGTCATCCGAATTTTTATCAAATCTTTAGAAGAATTATCAATAAATCAGAGGAATATTTTAAAGTTTTTCACGCTTTTATAAATACCATATTCTCACACAGAGAGTTTTGGTGAAATCTTATTGTTTTTGCTCCGTAAGGTATAGTTGTAAGAAGACCTCTCTTTGTTCACAACACACCTTGAACTTTTAATAATCAAATATAATTATTATTAATAAAACAAATTCTATCCGGTGGTCGGTGTAGCGCGGTCAGCACGGTCAGCACACCCTGTAGGGCGCTGCCTTGATAATACAATAATATATTAATGTAATTAATGTCACACATAATGAGTATGATAATTATAAACTACCTGAATATTTTTAATGTCTAATAAAATATTACTTTTTCGACGTTAATGTTCACTTAGCACGGTCTGAAAATATTTAAAACTAATTTCATAAAAAAATATAACAACACCATGTATACAGTTCATAAGTTTAATTTTGTTTTATACTTTTTAAGTACTAATATGTTTTTGATACATTGTCATATGAGGGTAGGCATTACTTTGATCTACATAATTCCAACGCTTTCCCATGAAACACTAACAGCTGTCTCGTTCAGTAACATATAAATCACCATGCATTTGCATATTGCTATTATATGAATTACACTTCATTAGACCTGAGCTGTTTAATCATTTATTCGTTCTACAGTTCCTATTAGAAACAAAACATTTGCATAAAACTGATCACCAAATACTTATATAATCGGTATTGGTTATAACAAAACTTATATAAATATATAAATTCATACAAATTGCTATATATAAAGTATTTAAAAACAATAATTAAATACACTTTCATCCACTCTCTAGCTGTAAATTCCGCTCTACATCTCGACAGATGCTATCTGTAAAACAGTTTTTGCTAAACGTTTGAAAAATAGAATTATCTAGCTATCGCATTTATCTATACGTAGAAAGTGAAATAAATACTATTATTACAGTTTCACAGAGTTTGTTTTACTGGAGACATCTTGTGTTGTAATTAGTTCCTTGGTGTCACCATTTATTAAAGAACTTTTAGTCAGACAACATTAAAACATGTATTTTTAATTCATACGAAAAATAAATTACTAACTATTCAATAATTATCGCAAAAAAATATTCAGAAAATAAAATTACTTTATTCATAATCTAGTTTTTTGAGAGAGTTTTAGCTCCCAACAACATTTGTTAAAGTAGTGTGAAGATTACGTAGGTTCTGTTTCATCTTGACCTTTATAATACATAAATATACTGCTAGCTGGTAAATTAAAGCTACAATAGATTTAAATTTTGAAGATAATTCACATTAATTTAACGGGATTAATACTACGGCACAACAACCGAATGTCCGCAGATCTGTGACATGGAAGCTGTGTTTTTTGGAAGTCCTTTATTAATTTTCTATCTGCAGATGTTGCTTACAATTAAAAGTCATTCATCACATCAATCCATGATTGTTTTTCACTTGAGAAGAACTCTTCTACCATTATAATATATATTCTTTTTGTATTAGGAACTTGATTATGACTATTACAAATAGTTTACTACAATTTCATGTTGGTTTTGTAACATACATAAATACATATATACTGCAACAAACACTTATATACGTAGTTATTAAATATTGTGTGCTATTAAGTAATGAATTAAGAGGATAAAAAGCAAAATTAGTAAGAGCCTTTGAATAAAATATAAATGGAAAACAATAACCTAGGTCCAGTGAGACAATTGATAAATAATCCGTCATGCTGTTCTCTCTTAACTTTCCAACTTAATTACCGACGACTCCAGATGTTTGTGATTGTTCTATAAAAAAAATGAAAGTAGCATTCAATCGTCCAATTACACGGTCGGTAAATAAATGAAATAATATTACGTATAACATCAGAAAAGACATACCGATGAGATGTCTCATACAAATGACAACAGAAAGTTACAGGAGGAGGGTAGGTAGAAAAAAGAATTGACCAAATTGTTACATGTCGTATTCAACAGATAAACATAAAATGACAGAGTATATAAACTATATATATTGTTATAAATATGTTAATTAAGTATTTTATTTTATTTTATTAAGAACCATTTAAGTTCTTTTTTAGTCTTCAGATAATTAAAGCATTCTGTTTATAAGAAACTAAAATATTTCGGATTACTACGCGATTTTTTATTAATATAAAACTACATAATCCCGACGTTTCGGTTACTTTACAGTAGCCGTGATCACGAAATATTTTAGTTTCATTTAAATGTCTCGCGAAAATCTAAGATCTCATTATTCTGTTTATAAACCAGGTCAAAAAAATCTTCATCATCATAACTTCATACAGTCATAATTATGATTATATTCTATTTTGTACTCAGAATCAATATATATACATAAATCAATACATAACATAACATAATGTTAATAAATGTACAAGTTAGTGCGCGGGCGAAGTCGATCACAATCGCTCGCATTCAAATGAGTCGAATTTATGACTTAGCCAGTCAATGAGTGAGACGTTCAGATATAGAGCTTGTTCATTATAGAAATGACGGAATAAATGTCCCCTCTATATACAATTTTAAATTATATGATTTGTTACTTATAAAGTAATCTTTAGCTTAGGTGATGCGAATTAAACAATAGCCTTATACGTGATTCCGTTGTAATTGATAATAAAATATATGTTATACATTTATAACAAATAGTATATACATATATATTTGATAGTGTTCCAAAAATATATATGTATAATACAAGTGATCTGTTAATTTATTATTAGCACTGCATCCTCCGACATCTTATATGTATACACAGTAGCGGGTGTCAAAGATAACTGGCATTAAACACGGTCTGCGCTGCCTCCACTTAACGACGGCATATCAGGTGATACTCTAACACACAGATATTCAATGTTAATATAAAGGAAGATTCATACGACACGGATACACTTAGAAATTAATAGCGAAATATTATTGAAGCCATTACAATTGTTTGTGGACCGAACAGGTTAAAGTCCAGATCCAATTAAGATTTTAGAAATGTTTCATGTTGTGTTCCAAAAGATAAAATACCGACCGAGACCCGATTAATTTACTGTCCTCACAACATTCCAATAGAGTATCAGTCTCTTAATTAATCTTATATTAGGCAACCGATCTTATTGTGATATCTGGAATTTAGGCAATTAACGCATTATGTTCATTTGATATTCAACACCACGCGCCGCGTGCAACGCCAGCCATTGATAAAATTCGCCAAACAAAACACCATACAAACACAACAAATACAAACAAAAACAAAACGAGTCCGGTCACGATGCGGACGCGATATTGGTGACAAAATGTTTTTACGCCTCGACTGCTTCGCTTCATTTATACGCTTTGGTATCATCAAATGTTTTTATTTTATTTTAATTGTGTGCTGTTACATTATGGACTTTTAATTAAGTCTTAATTTTATCTCCCGGCTCCTGTTTAATTGAATACCGAATCCGTACGATCGGACGTCAGAGGGAATATATATGTTTAAAATAAGATTTTAATTGTTAGTGAGACAGAACAAGGTCTTTGACATGAAAATTTAATTGGGATAATGTGTGTGTGCCGTGAACAGCTGACCGTTTGTACCTCATTATAAATATAATACACAGAAGAAAGTTGTACGAGCCCGCTCATCCCAGCTGGGCGGTAAATTATAGACCACACCAGCTTTGGATATAATGAGAGAAATAATTACAGGACATCAATAAAATAAACATTATATGGAATAAAAAAATTCTTCCTTATACAAAAATTATATTAACAAACCCGCTCGGTTAGATCGTGTTTACGGTGTGACAAAAAAACTATTATTACCACCATTTTAATAAAACTTAATCAAAAATATGACACCCAGAATCGGTTAATTGGAAAAAGGAGCCTAATTAATGGAAAATTTTGCGTGCACATAAATTTAATATCACAAAACTATTTCAATCATTTAAGATGTACAAAAATGAATATAATTTAGTGTTGATTCCTTTGAGGAGAAATACGACCAGTATTATTTATTAAAGATACTTCCGTTTATTATTTTATGCCAATATTTGCTTTACTTGAAACTTGTTTGAAATTCCTTTCTGAGAACATGTCTAATAGAAAGGAAACAATAGTAGTATAGTAAATAATGTAAACGTAATAAGAGACCTACTGAAGCGTGCTAGGCATCTAAAATAGACAATCAATTATATCGACATTTATGGTAACAATCAAAGTTTCTATTTAATTATCTATTACATCACACAAATATGAATCTTATACGCATATATCTAAGTACGATATTAGTTCAGAGAACATCAAAGCGTTTTTAGAAAATTGTCAAAAGAATTTTAACATATTTTTTTCTAATACAGAACGAAACAAACAAATGTATACTTTATGTTCATCACCACACAGTTGATGTAACATTTTCATGATTTAACTAATTATGTTGTTTAACGAAATATAATAAACAATTTTCTTAAAGGAATTCAATTCCTTTCACAATGTTTAACTTTCAAATAAATACTTAGGTTTTTGTCAACAAATGTCTCCTGGTACGTTGATTTATTTAATGTGAAACAGAATGAAACTATTTAAAAATCTTATATAGTCAATGATCAATCTTTAATACCTTTAATAGTGAATAAAGATTTTTTTAATTAAGTATTACAAGTGTAATTTTTTTATCGATAGTTGATTATTTATATTCATTTAATAACAACACTTTCTGAATTATACAACAAAATTAAAAACTTACTACATCTATGTTCATTTGTAAAAACCAATTCTAATAAATTTAAATCGATTTTGAATAATTTATTCCGATTCTAAGTTCTCACGAACTATTTTAATATAAACCAAACGAAATATAAGAAATTATATTTAATATTGTAATACTATTCAGTATACCTTTGTACAATATATATACATATTATATATACATGTGTGGTGTATGTGTGTCTATGTATATATATATATATA
>DVQP01001964.1:0-13682 GCA_018231745.1 Danaus eresimus
TAATCCGAAATTTTTTTTAGTTTCATTTAAATGTCTCGCGAAAATCTAAGATCTCTTTAAGTAGTAAACCCTGAAATTAATGTTACTATGGATTGATCTGTGATAGTTGTAGGGCCGCGTGAATCAATTCCCCTTTATAATCTAACTCTAATTTTACTGGAAACGTTTTAACATTTACTCAACTTTGGTAAATGTTAACACAATCTGAATGTGACTGTTAAATACTTAGTATACTAGTTGATGGTATACATTTAAATGTTGTTTATCCAAAAAAGGAACAATACATATGTATGTATCGACTATCGTAATTCACCTTTTCGTGATCAGACAACTTTTTAAAAAGAATTGAAATATTTAAGATTCACACACAATATATTAAACCAACAAATTATAACGTTTAAGAAATACTGAAACTTAACTTTATTTTAAATATATTTTTTAGCACTTTGTGTTTTTAAAATTCATCTGTTCAGGAAGCAACCCCATATATAATATTACTTTACTATATTTTAGTTGAATAATCATCTCTGTACTAAGACAAAAAAGAATTTAAATTTATATTCATCGATTGAAGCCCTTATGTTGAAAGATTTTATTTATTGCACAATAAAACATTGTTAGTGAATCGTTGTACGGACTGAGAAAATAAAAAAGATAGACCTTAAATTTCATACAGAAAATATGTTACATTAATTGCACATTATTATGTGCTTCTTTATATGTTTATCATAATACAATTCCTCTATATTATAAGGTCACATGACGTAGCATAACAAACGATTTGAAACGGTAACAAAAGTGACTTCGTTGAAAAAACAAAATTTTGGGAACCAGAATTTGAAAAGTATTTAACAATTGAAAATTCGTGATTGTGTTTGTTTTATAACATCGTTACGGTCTTTAATGTAACAGAGTTATATAAAAAGTTCTAATAATAATTAAACAATATACGATGAATTACACGTCGACTTGGAAACAATGAAATTGTATGATAAAAATCTCACAATTTACACGAAAGTTTCCGTGGTTCATCTTATTTAGAAGTTTTGTAGAAAATAAATTTTAAGGTAATTTAAGATTCATGTATTTTCTAAAACTTATTATTGGCCATTTATAACTCGTTTTAAAATTGTTTTTTTGAGTTTATAAAAATCTTCTATGTAATACAAAATGGTATCCAACAAATTTACATGATTGTTAATTTTTATGTTTAATTAAAAAGCTGACATTCTCATACATATAATGTATTCTAATTTCTAAAAGGAAGTATTTGAAAGAAAGAATTTTCATAAAAGGTATATTAATATATGAAAACTAATATTATCTCTTTCAACAAATCTCAAAGTATGATAACATAAGTTGTAGATAAGATTGTTTTATTGGTAATAAGTTGTTATATCATATATTGTGTAAACTTCTTATTACAAAACTAATCTCTCTCTGCTACGTCATTATTAAACCCAATAACAAAGAAATAGAAATACTTATTTCAATTACCGTTTTATGAATTAAGCATTAGGCTGGATTTTTGACTTCTATAAGTTAATTATTATTACCTATGAATCTTTACTATATTTTATTGTTCTAACATATGTAACATAATATAATATCCACAGGAACAAACACATAATTAATTTATTATTATAAATAATTGCCGATGAAAAAAATATCACGAAGGAAGACGGTATTCAACATGCTAAACTTTATTAAAAACATTCAAAATATTTGCAATGCAAAATTGTAGTCCGCGAGTTAACTTCATCTGAGGATTGTTACGCATAATAATCAGTTTTGATAAATTAAGTGACACACCAACAACTTTTATTCTCTTCTCAAGTCAGCACCTGATAGCCATTAAATTTTCAACTTATAAAATGCACCCTTTATTTATGCACTGACATTTCAAAGTAAAAAACAAATACGCCATTAAAAAATAACAAAAGATTCGGTATTTTATATAGACAGACAATTTCTTCTATGTTTTTAATCAAAAACCATTAGGAAATTGAGAACAAAAACTTAAATATAAATCACAAGTTGGTTAATAGATTTTATGGAAATGTTTGGTTCTTAGAAAGCTATTGTTTAATGTTTATTAGAAAACATAAGAATAATTAAAGGTTAGAAAACGAAAGAACAACATTTAATTTTTTCTGTAAACTGAACAAGCAATCGATAATATTTGAGTTATAGGGCAGATATTAATTAGTTTACGAGCGCAGCGCGTGTTACAGCAATAAAAGGATAAATTTGTTAACGTTAGTGCAACCTGCGCTACATCACGCCATACCAACGGTATATCACACCTTTAATTAATGAATGAATTTAAAGCAGATGGATGATAGCTTCAACGCAATTAATAAAAAATAGCGGGTGTGAAGATAAATTTTATTATTCCTCGCCCGAAAAAGTAATGTAGTTTTCCTAGTTATATTTTACTTGCATTATTAGTAACAGAACAAAATTAAGATTTCAAAAATATAAAAAGAGAAATCTTTTATTATGTTTGTTAAATAACAAGACAATATAACAAGTTGGAGAGCCTGGCAATGGAGTTCCATAGATTTGGTCGTCAAAACAAATACTTGATAATTATTAACCGTTTGGAAGATTTATAACTTTTGAAATTCAATACTAGAGATATAAAAACATAGAAATATTGTAACATTTATAAAAATGGTAATGAATAATAGAAAAAGAAAATTGCTCTATATTAAAGACAGAAGTCTCGAAAAAAATCTTCGACTATATTAATAAAACTGATATCTCTCATAAAGCTGTTTCGAATTTCAATGTTTTAGAACGGCGTTATGAGATAATCACGTCCAAACTATAACTATACTTAAATATGTTACATGAAAAGTATTGCAATAAAAAATGGACTAAAGGTTTTTATGTAATAAATAATAAAAATGATGTATTAAATAACCAGCCAGCGTGAGCGTTCAGGGTCACAAAGTTACTGCCGTGCCCTCAGGAGTCTGACAAACCGCAATACATTTTCCACATCAATAAATCCAGTCATGCTTCTATATACCTCGGGAAAAGTAGTACGTTGTATTGTCATAAAATATTTTATCTAACCAATTAAGCAGAAGAAAGTCAATTCAAAATTTATGAATATGAAAATTGGAAATAATTTATTGCACAATAATATTTGCAAGAGATTTCATATACAACCTGGCAAATACTACGTTTGTGGTAACCTAGCAACGATTGCTATCCAAATATAGAAGCATGATTACTTAAGTATGGATAATAAATTAAATTTTATTTCTCTATGTATATGTAAATAATTATGTATTTGAAACAACAAGAAGAGGAAATTTTAATACTTTAAAATTATTCAAAGGAAAAATAACTACATACATAACGTTAAAACATGTATTACGAAGCAATAAGATTCATATTAAATAATTCATGTAAAAACTTATATAACAATTACATTGCATTATTAAAACCTTCATTACAATATAATTTTTGATGTCATTAAACTTTTCCTTCTGCGGCCTGCCCTCATTAAGGTTCTTTGTACAAACTAAAAGGAAAGTTACATAAAATATTTTTTTATATTTTTAATATCAAACTCACATTTTACTTGTATTAGAGTTCATTTTTTTATAAAAGATTGTAAATTTTTCTTCTCGAAACTTTAATTTCTATTCATATTTCTTTTCTGTCGAATACTTTTTCTTTTATAAAAAAAATACGGTAGAGTTACAAACCTATAGTTCTCGATATAAATTTTATCGTGCCATTACTAACTTGTTTGAAATTTCCGTTATACTGGATTGCACCGCGAAAGCAATTGTAGAAGAATAACAAAAGTTTCAGTACTCCACGTAGCTGATTCGAGTTAAAGCTTTAGTCAAATAGAATCTTTTATTCTCTATGAGATAATATATATTTATTTTCATAAATATATATTCTCAATTTTATTTTATTCACATGTTCTAATTTTGATTGTACATGGAGGATGAAAACTAATACATATATTCTAAATAATACACGTATTTAAAAATGTATGATATTGAATATCGCGTTTTTAATTTTCATGAATTCTCCATGGTTGGAGTAATTTACATAGCCATATCATTTTAAAACAGTATAAGTCACTAATTTTTAACCACATTTTTTATTTTTCTACTTAACAAGGACATTTTTATGATAAAATGCTTTTTTTTTACAGTTTTACTATGTGTCACTATGTAAGCACTTACGCGATCTTTATAACTTTTATTAATAAATAACTGCCTTTTTAATACTGCTCCCATAAAATACTGTTATAATTTATCCAATGACAGCTTTTAAAAATAATGAAATGATTTATTATTATCTAATTATCAAAACGATTGCAGAATAATACTAAAAATAGGTTCTTTTTTTTGCGGTCGGTCTTTAAAGTGCTTGACAAAATAAAATTGACAGCAGAATGTGTGTAGCAGTATTAATTGAAATTGTTTACAATATTTCCTACAACAGATGTAAAAATTAGATCAGACTATAAGTAAAGTGAGTTCAATTTACTTATCTCTACTTGAGAATTGTTATGAGCCAGTAAATATGTAGGTGTGAACTCTACACGCTACTTCTAACCTATTGCATACTTTTTTACTTATAAACATACCTTTACTTCTGATTATAGACTTCTGTTTATAGATGGAAAATTACTAATAATCAATTAGGAGACTGGCGAAACTCTTTTTGATATCTTAGAAGGCAAAGTAAGCAGTGTTTAAGAATAATTATAGTTGCATTGACATTATGGTAAAAAAATTAATCTTATTGAAGTTAAAATTTTTAGCAAATCTTTCTAATCCATACATACTTACATATACAGATTAACGTTAATAAATTGCTGAAATTAAAAAATCTCAAGAAGTACTAAAGTCGTTTAAAGAGATTAAAATTTAAAACCAACAAAGAAGTTGAAGTTTAACAGACAAAACTTCCTTAAAATAGAAATTTTAATTTCTCAAATCTCTTTCACACTATTATAATATCACTTCGCAAAAAGTTTTACATAGAAAAACATACATAAAATTGACTACTCATATATTTGCATGCTTTCTAATAAAACAAATAACTTTTAAGCAACGACATTAATCTCATCACCGTTATCATTATCAGCCTATCGGTTCCCACTGCTGAGAAAACGCCTCTTCTAACATGGAGAAGGTTTTAGCATAATCACCACGCCTGCTGAAGATGGGTTGGCGATTTCAAATTTATAATTTGAAATTATAAGTCCAGGTTTCCTCACGATGTTTTCCTTCACCGTCTATCAATGGTGTCTTAATACTCTTAGAAAGTACATATGACTCGGAAAAATGACATTGATACTTACCAGGTTTCGAACCCGCGCACTCATGCATAAGAGGCGGGCCTTTAACCTCCAGGTCACAACGACGACTACATTAATGTCGTCTACAATATATTTTAAACTTGATAAAGTTCCTTACACAAAGAACTACAATCGCATGTATGAATAGTAAAAAAACCAAACGTTTTAATAAAATTACATTTACTAATGGATACTTTGGAAAAGAGTTTTTTATTAAATAACCAAACATTTTAATGATTAAATATATCTCAATTTAAATTATAAAAGTTTTCCACGTTGTGATATGAAAATAATATTTTGACAGAGACAAAAAAAAATTATCAAAAAATCTAGCAAAATATAATATTCCTTAACAGCCTCGTTACTTGTGATATTCTTAATAAATTTATAATCACATATGTTTGTTACTTCTTTAAAAATTTGGAAATGTTAATAGAAACTATTTTATAAGTTAAACAGTATATTTTATCGTTTTAATCTAACTGTCCTCAAACATTTTGGGTATTCAGAGGAAAGATATCTCAATAACGTGCCCATGTGATAAATCGCCTATTCTTCTAAAAATATTAAAAATGGCGCAAAAACTAACATCTCATTATATGACGTATTAAATTGATATAATTCTTCAATGGATAGTGAGTACCAGAAATCATGTTGTTCATCACCGCAGTCAAAGTCAATAGCCTTTATATAAAGCTCGCAAGACTTCTGTTCTTTATCAATAAGATAGCCCAATGAACTGTATAAAGAGTAGCTCCGTGATTTATAGACAAGAGGCTTTGTGGTCATGAAATAAATGCTTTCGTTCTCGACCCGAATGTTTCCAAACCGCTTAGCATTGCTAGATACTATCGGGGAAGAGGCGTCTCGTTTAAATTATTAACTCAGCTATTTGTTACAAGACGTCTTTCAATATATACGTCAGTGGAAACAGAAACATTAAACATAATACTCCGGTTTTAAGTCGTTTTCAAACGTAAAGTAGTACGTACTGGTGTTTATGGAATTCCACAATACCAGCCTACTGTATATTATATTTGAAATTTGGTACCTAAAATTTGTTTGGCAAATATAAACTAGTTATTTAAAAGGCTTAGAATAAATGCATAATATGTATTCAATGTAACACTAGAATAGTGTTGGTTATAAGTAAATTAATTAAGGTAAATTAAAAAAATCTTCAACCTCCGCAGTTTTTCCCAGTACTTTTTATATTTATTTCTCAGTGCCTGCCTCGAAATGCAATTGTAAATTTATTATTCATTGTACATTTCACAAGAGCTTTTATGCTGTCCTTATTCCAACCCAAAATTGGTACTTAAAGCCGTCTGCTTTACTGTAATAAAAATCAGATTAATTCATAACATACTTTTTTCTTATTCATATTACACATATTACGTTAATTATTCAACCATATTTTAAACCTGTTCGCTGATATATCAAGGTAATTACAACATCACTGCTTTACACTACAATTCATCATATACGTATGGAACAGTTACTGCAACTGTATAAGCCCATATGTTCTAAAAAAGCAATTTTAAGTGTAGATATATTCTATTTTTTAAGCTACAAAGAAACGTTTGTTTTATTACAACTTAGATTATTTTCAGTAATTACGATAACGCTTACATTGCTTAATTGCATGTAAAAATCTTAAAAACTTTACATTACTAGTAAAAGAAAAAATCTTCACCATTTTCTGTAAGTTTTGGATCAATGCCATACAATCAAAGAAAAAACGTCTTATTCAGCTAAAATTCATGAATTTTAAGCATTTAATAGTGTTCCTAAAGTTCTTTCTTTTAAATGCACCTCAATAGTCTTTATTTTCGTAATCACATCAAAGGTGCAACGAGTTTATTATTAATGAACGAACCATGTGCTATATTAAATATTTCATATGTACATTTACGTCCCTAATAAACACAACAAAGCTCACCTTAGTTCTGTAATTTCACTTGAATTATACTACGGATAAGGTTAAAATGTATCAAATCAAGAATAGGGATCACAAAAATATTAAACTTGATGAAAAATTTAAGTGAACTGACAGATAAAGCTACAAGCTTTGTAATGTGTGTTATATAGAGAACAATCATACTGCGACGCTTGCAAATTCATAAAAGCAATTCCTGAAAATTTTTGCCATTTGAATGGCAGCTCAGTGACGAATGCCTACTTTTATCGAACTAGACAGATGCATTCTGCTATACATCATAGGCCACATAATCCTTATTCCATTCTAGCTTGCAAAAATTTATCTAACGGTCCGAATTAATAGCTTCAGTTCTGATACTTATTTAACTCACAATAATAATTGCATTACAATTTTCAAAAGCCTCGTTATTTAATTCGTTTAAATTTTAGGCACAGAAAAAAAATCATCAAATCCAAATATTACAGCTTTTAGTTAGTTTAATTTTTTTTTTTATTTCAATTAATTTTAAGCATTTTAACTAATTGCTATTGCCGTTATATGAAAATTTTTGGTGTGATTACACTTCAATTTAATGTATATGTAATAATGTTACAATTATCATTATCTAAAATTGCAAAAAGATTGTACTACAAAAGAAAAAGCTGTGATTATAACACTATATTTATACATATAACATTCTGCTGATAGAGAAAGAATCTATGTATCGATCTAGCACTTAAATTCCATGCCGTGAACAAAACTAATTAATAATAATTGTCCCGAAATATTAAATATTTTAAATAATGCCGAGAATAATATCGGCTTGTTAGCTCTCTAATAAAAAAAACAAACACGATAGTGCGGTGTGTGAAATATTTTTTGTTTGTTATAAAGCAAACAGTTAACATTCTTTTGTGTGATCCAGGTGTTTCTTTTATGTCTGAACAAAAAATGAAAGTAAATTGTTTCACGGTATTTTTTTTTTGTTTTTTTGTCAGAACAATTGGTTATACTGTCGTAAGCATCAAAATTATCTAATACCATGTAAAGTTACTTCGTTTTCTCTAGTGTTTTTTCTAAATTTCTTAATACAACAAAGTATTTTTTAAACATTTGAACGTTTTAAGTTTTAAGTTTTACGTTTAAAACATAGATTACAATTAATGAGTAAATTAGATACACTTAAAATCTTCGTGCAGTCTCATTTCATTACTTGTGAAAAATGACAGTCTTTTATCAATTTGTCAAATCCTGAGAATAAGACGTTGAGAATGATCAAAGACAGTTATTCCATTTTCGTTCTTATTATAATTTTCATCAAAACATTCCAAGAGTGGCCGAAGCTCTTAAGAAAACAATAGGTATTATTAAGGATTTGTTTTTTTTATACTTGATTATTAGTTTATTTGGTCTGAAATACAACCTTTTGCAAAAATCAATTTAAAATATTCTTCTACTACACACTTTTACACATTGCTACTATAATTTATCGTTGTCTTAACTGTGAGTTTTAAATCATTCAATGTCATCTCTTTTCATTGTATTTGAGATGATTGATAGGTGGGGGGGTCCTATCCGTAACTATGAATGTTTACTGGAGATAAAAGTAATTAAGAATCACACTAAACTAAGAACGTCATGTTAGATATTATTAAATTTGTCATATAAGCTAAGCACCGCTATATTTGATAAAACGTTTAATTGATTTCAATAACCAATAAAGTCACTAGTAACTTCATTTTGACTATTGTATCCTTATATCAGTATATTTTTGACATAGATATTGTCCGAGTATAAATTTGTATCTATGAAGAGTTAAACAAAATAAAAACAATTTGAATGTAAAATATATCAACGACTAATACGATGACAAAAACTTATATAAAAATACGCACTGTATTTGGAGATTTTGTATTTCGCAGTTATTTAAATCTGACCATTTATTATGTTGGCTAACACTACAAATGTTACCCGTCGTTGAACTGTTACCTTACCTTCTATTATAATACATACACATAATATAGTTCATAATTTTTTTATTATTCAAATAAACTGTAAGTGTCACCTGATTTGTTCACTAATGAAGAATGGCCACATCAGAAGTACAACCCCGCAGCTTTTTTAGTAAATAAAATTTAAAATATTGGTGTCGGTATGTATGTGATGGAGGGATTGTCCGTACAGTGGATTACCAAGAGTGGAGTACAATCGGAAGGGCGTCAGTGTTGCACTTTACTCTGCCCTTTACACGCTGTGAGTTTAAATGGTGCCATCTGCTCTGTAAGGTAAATAAAATGCTCTCCAGGAACCGTCTCAACTATGAAAGTATATCCAGAAATAGATATATCTCTTGGTTGCATCTACAGAGTTACCCTGCTTTGCCGAGGAACCACTGAGTTTTTATAGAGTCACACCAGTCTATGACCCCTCACAATATGTCCGCACTCCTAGGGGAGCATTCGAAATTCTTTTAACCAAGTACAAAAAGCGAGCTCTTTTTATTTTATACAGTAGTTGCTAAATCATTTTTGACGTAGCTAACTTTATTATATATATTTTTCTCATTTTCTTTATTGTCTTTATATCACGTACAAAACATTTCTAAAATTCAAAAAGAAAATATTCAGATACGAAGAAAGGGGAACATATATAAGCAAAATATTTTAGAGCACCATAATAAGCAAAATAAAAAAATATATATATTTTTAGTCCCTAAATGAATAAGAGCTATTAGTGGTTGGGACGTAAAAATGAAATATTAAGCCTGAAAAGTTGCAAATAAGAACAACCATAAATATTCTAAGAAGATAATTGTCTTAAATATTATGTTATGATAAAAGTTTATATGCCTTTATATCAAACAAGCTTCTGCTAAAATTCTTAAATTGTCTTCCCCACATTCAGGTACTTGTCATTTCATACATATTATTACTTAACCGAAAGCCCGTTCACGATATTTATTAATATGAACTACTAAATATTATGGAATAATAAAGAATTGCATTTTTTTATCTCTACAATAAACTTTTTATTTTATCAAATTTGACTGTCTTACTTAAATTAGTTGCATACATAAATGCATGTAACGTAGGTAGTGGTCGGAAATATTCAAAATATATACCTTTTGAATTTGACTAAAATGTGGACTAAAAGGTTAATTTTAACAATCTAAAAAACCTTTACACTTTTGGGAAATAAGAAATGTCACTTAAACACCAACTTTGTTGACAGGTATTTGACATCAAACAACTATAATATTCTAGCGAACTTATAAAATCGCGGAAATATGGATATAATGAGACCTTTAACAATATTTGACCACTATAAAAATTCCCTTTTATATTATATAATTATGAGACAGGAGTGGATGGAAACAAATTATTATTATTACAATGAATAAAACAAAGCGAACATTCATTAACAAAATGTTTTAATTGGCCAAGAAGGAATTGGAACAAAATTATTTGTGGTTTGAGCGTTAAAATGAAATATTGAAGTGAGACTTGAAAATATTAACTTAAAAGATCCTTTGTGAAACAAAGTTGTCTGAACTTTGATTAAAAAAATATATGCTTTCTTATATTATACAGGTTTATAACTACCAAAAATGTTATAGCTATATATAAGAATTGAATTCTCATTTTCTCTCTATGAAAATGGCTTAATTAAGATAAATAAAATATCATAAGTAATAAAAGTTTTTCGATTTTCAATTATCATATTGAAAAATTGATTTTGTTTGATTACTCAAATCTAATTCAAATCGCCATTCTAAAAACAATTGATTGGTATCCAAAACGGCAACATATATTGCATATTTTAATGCTACAAATATTAGTCAGTACAGCGCACGAAACGATATTCCTATCCGCATAATTATGAGGCCATTCAGATAACATTAAATTCGTGTCGATACAAAACAATGTGCCAATAACGGTACGGTATCAAGAATAATATATACTTAACAGCAGTGTTGTATAAACACAAAAAATTAAGTCGATGTGTCCAATTGAAATATATTTTTTTCCAAAAATTACTTAAATAATGACTGTTCAATTTATTTAACCGTGATATATTTTTTTTATCCAATGATTTCATGAATCTAGATTGAAAATTAAAATATCTTCGACACCGTTAATTGGTTATACAAATATGACTTACAATGAAGTTGATAACGCTTTATTAAATACATTTTGGGCTTTATTAATTACATTACCAACATGGGTTGGCTCGAACGGAGAAGCACCACCGTTCTACAGAAGATCGGCGTGAGGTAGCCTATAATGGCTGCGTTTCGTCCGATGAGTGAGAGAGCCGGTTGCCCTGTCCTATCCGTTTCCGTTTCTCTCCCTTTACCACTTTTTCCTCCCCCTCTACCCCATCCAGGGAAGTAACACATCCGCAAAACTATGCTGCGGATGTCCATGGGCGATGGTACTGGT
Source organism: Danaus eresimus (assembly GCA_018231745.1). Lineage (NCBI taxonomy): Eukaryota > Metazoa > Arthropoda > Insecta > Lepidoptera > Nymphalidae > Danaus > Danaus eresimus. Next base: position 11,708 of record DVQP01001964.1, read on the forward strand.
TCCATCAGCGAGGCACTTTATCCGGTTGCCCACTTTAACATAGAAAACACAATTCTCGCTCGAATACTTAAATAAATACTCTCTTAAGAGCATGCTATCCAAAACAACAAAATAATCAATTGCTAAAGTGTGTAAAAAAAAACCAAATGTATTATAATAATATTGTTTTTCGCTTCAAACTAATTACTGGAATTAAATCAGTGGCCAGTTTATATTACCAGCATCTTTAAACATCGTAGAACCTCTCAAGCTCTCAGATTATGAAATCCTTTGTTATTGAAAGTCCTCTTCCATTTCCCTTTTATTATAATTTTCATCAAAACACTCAAAAAATCACGCCGTGGGTCGCAGCATACTCATTATATCAAGAAGTTTCTCATTTCAATATTAATCACAAAGTGTTTTGCCTCCGACATCTGTCCCTATTTATATGGTAAATATTCAAATGTTTACACATTCTTGATTATTAAACTTCAAAATCGAAAAATATAAAACACATTTATTATTAATTTTAGCCAGTATAAAAGAATTTCGAATATTTGTATGTTTGACGTGAATTTTATTTAAAATGTACCAAGATTCTAAACCTTCCACAATATACCACCTCTCTTTCACCGTTTTAAGCATTTTAAGCTTCGTTCGGCTACAATAAAATTAATTACAATTGCTAATAAAAAGTATTTAACTTAAGACACAAGTTATCTATAAACCGAATACGTAATATTGTGGTAAAAAGTAAACTAGAACTAAAATAAAAAAAAAACTATACAACACAAGACACATTTAAGGACTGACTACTTTAATTTTGTGGCTACCACTCCAATACACTATGTAAACTACACCAAATAAATTCTAGTCACTACATAAATAAAAATACTAAGCGCTTAGAAATGAAGTCAATAATGAAATTAATAAAATATCAAACAAGTTTGATGTCTAAATATTTTGTTTTTGTTATACATATTTGTTACAATAAAAACATTCAAATAACCCGATCCCAGGGTTTCATATTTGTGTTCAAAAGCTTTTTGGTCTATTACGACATACAGTTAGTGGAACAGTTAGTGGAAGTCATATTAATTAAATGCAAGCCCCTGCCTCCATTTCACGTAACCCATTGAAGTGGGACACGTTTCGTTTATCTGCCTACCCATAAGCAATTACTTTGTAGATTCCCATAGATTGGCTCCCAAATATGCAACGAAAATAACGATACAAATCAAATAACTAAAAAATACTATAAATTAGTGACAAAAAGATATTTCGTTTAAAACTTGATCATACTATTATCATTCGTTCTTATTGTGTACTAACATTTTCACCGCTGCACTATAGAAATTATGTAATTAAATTTCAAGCACAGGATGTTGGGACTCATAAAAACTACGAACGAGAACACAAAATCACGGGCAATATGTAACCTTTCATAATTATCCTCCGCAAGAAAACAATGATTCAAAATAATAATAATTTTCTGATGTAAAATACAGCATCAGTAAAAAATATGATAAGCCATATGTTTTTAAAGGTGAAAACATAAATGGTACGTGCATTTCCCTTATGACTATGATCCCGTTATTTGGTGAGAGTGAAGCCGATTGTGACAGTCGATTGATAGCGCTTGTATTCAATGTAGCAAATTGAGTTGCGTTCATCTGGAGCTCTGCAAGTAATTTGATGGATGAATAGAAGTCAATGCAACATAAATAAATTCTAATCTCAATTTTTCTGTACGTACATACTAAAACATTTATTGCGAATTATGCAATTGGTTTTAAATACATTAATTATTTCTCTTGTTAATATCCGTCTGGCTAGAATAATTCAATTATATGAAACTAAAATATTTCAGATTTACTTCGCGATTTTTTATTAATGTAAAACCACATAATCCCGACGTTTCGGTTACTTTACAGTAGTCGTGATCACGGGCAGACGAGATGATAATTCAATTATATTACCAATAGAAAACTAT
>DVQP01001965.1:0-13675 GCA_018231745.1 Danaus eresimus
ATGTTTCATATTGGATCAATTCGTTCGATAATATATCGACTGGAAGTTAGTTTAGATGTAGATATATAGTGTTCAATATATTTTATTTCCTTGAACATATAATAAGGTAATGGCTATTTTTACTACTATGTAGTTTATTAAAATTTTCTTTAGTTCAGCTATCATATGTTGAAATAGTTCGGAGAAGTATTTTTTATCTATAAAAAGACCTTGTTGTTATTGGACGTTACTTTAATGGCGGTGAAATCTACGCAGTTGTTATAGTTCACCAAAACTTTAATTATAATCATGTATGTCTGTATATATTTTCATGGTGAATGATGTTTTATTAAAATGTTGATTGAATAGTTTGTTTTTATTTAGCTCCGACCTGTAGTTGTAGTTAATTTGAATATTCACAAACATATATAAAACTATATAATTGTTTAAACAGGCTGAAAGGATCGAAGTCAACTCTTCGTCCATGTGAAGACATGTCAAGACTTGAGCTCAAATATTATTTAAAGATGTTTTATTTGAATACATTCTATATTTTTAAAATATATTGTTTCAATTTATGATATTGTTTCAATTTATAATACAAGTTTCACATGTATGTTATATGCTAATAAATAATAGTATATAATAAATGATACATTTGCATTTTCAATACATAGTAATGGACTTTGTTATTTCTTAATGGCTTTCCTCCCATCCTGTAGGAGCTGCACCAGTACGGGGTAGACGTCATCGTACGCGGCTATCTTGTTCTGCCTCACATGGTTCTGATATCTCTGTAGCGCTCCGGCGACGAATTCCAATCTATCTTTTTCATTCCTATGGGACACCAACCATTGTATTAGTTTCTGCGTGTTCCAACCGGCGCAGGTGTGTGGCGCTAGCAGCTGGGGCCCAGCGTGAGAGAATAGAAACATCGTCACCATAGAGTAGGGCAGTAAGGCGCCTTCCTGTTGACTCTTTAGTATATCCTGAGGTGTTTTCTCCAATAGCAGGAACAAGGCTCTCAGCTGCCTATAATGGTCGCCCAGCTCAGTCAAGTCGCTTACTAACGGCGATAACGAGGTTTCTAGATGTTTGCAGTCAGCTTGCAGCTTGGCTCTCCCATATTTACTGAGAGGTCTTACATTACACACATGCTGAATGAACCTTTCTATGCAGCTTTTGGATATGTCTAAGCAGCATTCGTTAAGCGCTGCCCTTTCATGGAACATGGATAAATAGATTTCTTTGCATCTAGATACAAATTGCTGCAACTCCTTCATATATGGACAGCATGACATGGTCTTGGTAACATCATCAGCTTTGATCAAGTCGGGTTCGTCGTGCATGGTAGCCAGGATGAGATATATGGACTTCTTGATAGAATCGGCATATAAATTGAGGACTGGCAAACTTGATATATCTTTAAGACTATTTTGAACGATTTGCACACTTTCTTGTGGCAAAAGGGAATTCATATTGGTCAGCACTCTATTGATTTGGGATGAAAAATAATACAATGCATTACATAGATCTGCATTTCTCTGCTGGGAGCTCGTTGGAGCTTCTATTATTTGTGCAACATCATTCTCCATTGAGAGGCGTTGCTCTGCCTCTACATTCATCTGTTTGACGCTCTTTGCGACACTTTGAGCCAAACTGATGCTTAATTGTTTGTCTCCAAGTGAAATACTTAGGGCTTCTGCTATTATTCTTATTGCGTTGTCAATTTGATCCATACTAGGTACTTGGTTCAAATGCCACATGCTTCTAACTGGTTCCAAAAGCTTAGCTAACGATTTGGATAGGAAGGAATTTTCCCATTTGGTCAAGCTTGAACGGTTCACTTCCAAATTTTTACATTTTAATCTTGACAGTAAATCATTAAAACACTTTAAAAGCTTAGGAAAATCAATTTCTACTGACTGACTCACTTGTGTAGGGCTTTTTTCTAACTCATTGCTAAAAACAAGGGAAAGTTCATTCCAGAAGTTGATGGCTATTGTTCTGAAGTTACCGATGGCATGTAGTTCGTTGACAACATTCTGTAACATCACAACCTTCACACAGCTGTTATAGATGTCAATTTTAAATAATTTTTCTATATTGTCCCATATTTTGATTTTGAAGTCTTGAGCATTCATTATATTTGCTTTTCCGGGTGCTATGCGACCGGAGCTAGACTTCTTTACTTCTATGGACACCATTTGGACATTCAAAGCATTTGCAATAGCTTTCCTCAAATCTGTCAATATGCTATCTACTGTGCTTTTTATTTGCTCCTCAGTGCATTGCAGATTATGGAATACTTTGAAACACTGGAGAAGTTTGGTTTTATCACCATCCAATAAGCTAGTTTGCAATAACTCTGTTGAATTTCTTAGTAATTCCTTTCTCTGGTGATCAACTTTTGTTAAAATATCATCTAGAAAATTAATACCTTGAAAATCATAGTCGCTAATTAATTCCTTTAATTCAAAAAGTATCATAGCTTCCTTAGACGGATTGTCCTTCACTGAATTAAGTTTAGACCACAGGGCAAGTATTTTGGCTGCATGTCGGAGTAAATTACAAGTAATTTGGACTCTCTCAAGCATCGACGTCTGATTTTCTAGTTCGTAATAAGGAACGTGAACGCGTTCCTTGAGTTTTTCAGCACCTTTTAACAAAGCCTGCACTTGGGCACGTACTGTGTCTAACATACTCTCAAGATCCGTTATGTTTATTGCTTGTGTAAGTAAATCGTTATGTTTAGCTAGAACTTGAGTTTCTAGACTTTTACTCAACTTTTCGATGCCTTGGGTAAGTCTGTTAACTTGTTCTGTTACTGAAATGTTATCACTAATTATCGGTTTCGCTGAATCTACTAAAAACTTGCTGTAAAACTCATCGTTTTCTATTTCTATACAAACGTCTTTCGACTCCATTATGAAGGTCAGATGTTATTAATCTCTTTAAAATAATAAAGTAGTGCTATGAGCCCCTTAAATACAAATGTATAATATAATATCGCTGATTATTTTGATATAACTGTCAACGTCACAGATCTTGACATACTTCAATGTGCATAGATCACAGAAATGTTATCCATGGAAATAGGTATTTGCTTTAGGACTTGAGTCTACTCAATAACTTGTTTGTGTCATTTAAACTGTAATAAATGGCATTACTGAAGATCAAAATTGAACTAAAACTTAGAGAAAATATTGTTTGGCCATATTTATTACTTTAAAAAGTTAATTTACATTTTTATTAATAAAATTTTTAACTCTTTCTGGTCCCTCTTACAAAGACATCAATATGTGATAATGACCAAACAAGTTAAAACAAGTTTTTAATACAACTTATTATGTTAAGACATTTTATATTTTACAACTGCCACTTCTTTTGTATAATGTTGCAAAAATTTCAAAGTTTATATTTGACATTAATAACTTAAAAAACTATATACATTTTTTGCCTCATAAAGGTAACAAGTACGGTTTTTAAATTTGGTATAATTTAATAAAATAGCTCTCAACACAGTAAAAGGATTTAATGGATCCGGCACCCGCACGGTGAAGCCATTGAATGCTAAGAGGTTTGGTCTCATAAATTAGAATTGTAACGTTGAGGTAGTTCTATAGTGTGAAAAAAAAATTATATAAAGGAAGGAAGGAGCAATAAGAAACAATATCTGTTTTGCTGAAATTTATTCATATCGCCGAGCACTCGATTGTGCCAAGAAACTTATTAGTATGAAGTTAATAATATGGTTTGATAGTATCAACTATGTTTAAAAAATTGTGCATCGAATTCGGTTTAACGCCGGAGTTATAGCATATTAAGTAAAGCGGAAATAATTATAACAGCTGCAAAAGTAATCGATTTACACTCTATAGCTGCACAGATGACACACAATTGTAATAAAAAGTGAACTCATCTGTTCTATAGTAATAATTGTCTGTGCTTACACAAAGTTCATTACACGAAATTACTAAACTTAATCAATAACACTAGAACGATAACTTAACCTAGAGAAAAGTTGACAAAATTATTTATATATAAAAAAATAATAATAATAATTATATAAAAACAATTCGTTTGTTTTCATTGTACCTATTTCAGTGTCATAAAAATAAAAATCATTTGGTATTAGTTAGAGACATACATGTAAGCTTTATATAACAAATATTTGATACAACGCTAAGAAATTATGAATTTCATGACTCATTCGAACATTCCACATATTATAATTAGGAAGCTATATTACATATAAAATTTATCTAGAAATAAGATGTTGTTTTGAATTTCTCTATATTGAATTATTATAGAATAATTGAAAGAATCTCTCATATATAATATTAATTTGGATCATTTACAAACAACATATTAAAGTCCTAACAATATTTAATTCAAATAATAAATATATAGTTAAAAATTCATGATAGTCAAAGTATTATTTAATTCTGCTTTATTTTATTTTATCTAAATAAGAAGAGCACAATTACTTGTTACGATACCGTTTACCCAGAAAGCCCTCGCAGAGAATACAAATCATAAAAAAATATTAATATATATACACTGTTAGTACACCACAATCTTTATCTGGTGCTTATTTTAACCGGTTAATAAATTAAATAAACTTATTTGACGGAGTCTGATTATGAAAACATTTATTGTGTTATATAAAACCTTTTTGAGGGTTCATTGAAAAATTGTTAAAAAAAAATGTGCTGAACAAAAAGAATGAGCACAACCATTTCTTTAGCACCCACTTACACTACATGCATGACACAAAAATATTATATAAAGTATTAATTAAATCATTAAAAATTGTACAAGTAGTAATATTTTTCTTCTAGTCATATATACCAGTTGAAAATACTTTTGGCAGAGTGTTTGTAAAATCTGATGTTAGGTTTTTTTTCTTTAAATATAATATCTTAATGTAAAAGGCTCTGTATTTAAAGTTTTCAGCCAACATGTACCCGAGTAGAATACCTGCATATTTAACAATTCTTAATGCTAAAGAAACCGTTACGATTCTACCTAGTCAATAACAACGGCATAAAGCTTAAAGTCTAGGATATTTTGTTTTAAAAAAAAGATCATAATATATTTTACATTGAATAAGTATAAAAATATGCGAAACAATGTTATTTTTATTGTTGGCAATACGATACACAGAGGTCACGTGATGTTTAATGTCAGATATATTTGAGACAAAGTACTAAATATTTAAATTTTAATGGCACGATTGCTATCAAATGCGTCGGACTGTATATAACGCCGGAGATTTAATGAACATTGGATAAGGTCCGTTGAAGCCCACATTGAAAATCATTATACATAATGACTATCAATACTAGTTATTAGATAAGCGTACATTTTGTACGCCGGGAGCCTAGCTTTGTTCCTCGCCTGTACTTTTTGCCGCGGCTTTCCTTGTCTTTGCGGATTTCTCGGACTAGAGTGTAGAAGGCATCATCAACGCCCATTCTAGTTTTGGCTGATGTCTCGACAAACGGTACTCCGTAACTCCGCGCCACCTGAAAATAACAAATTTGGCGATCTTATATCAAAATATGTTAAAACTTGTTTGTCTCACTGTACTACTGACTTATATAATAGGTTAGCACTTGTTTTGTTTGCTGTGATCTCTAATTTACTCATCTCATGAGAAACATATTTAGGAAAACGTCAGTACATAAAGTGGAAACAATACTGTTCATATTAAAATCCTTAAATCATTTAGCACAATGTCCTTAATTTAATCCATTGTATTACATTTACCTAGGAATATTTTTTATATCTAATTGAGTCATGTATAGATACAAATTTGTAGCCTGTTTACAGTTCCCACATGATTAATGCAGTTAACAACGTACTAGGAAAATTGTATTGAATAATTTTATGAACAAAATGATTTATAGAAGACATATCCATTGTACTTGGTCCATGGTGTATTTATGGATATATTATGTGACTAAAAAAAAACTAATTTTTTAATTAATTAATCTAGTATTACAGTTTCTTTTGAGAATTGTATAAGAAAATTTTGTTATTATGATATAATTAACACATTTCTATTGTAATTGATTACTTTAATGATAGGATATAGAAATTATCATAACATTCTAAGATACTTTATAATCAATCATTTGGTAATGGTTAATGTTTTGATATTTTTTTTAAATTTATTTTAAACTAGTAGTTGCATGTGACTGTGCCTGCAAATTCAAGTCACTTAGATATTCACATTATCATCTTTTTCCACACTAGGCATATTCATTAGATTTCTCATGATACCCTTCCTCGGATCCTTTGGTGACATTGGCACTACATCAGGATAGTGCCCTTTAAATGAAACATAATCATTTAAATAAAACTAATACAATTCGGATTTACTAAGAGTTTTTTATTACTTTTCAGCAACAAGTTGCTGTTAATTGACTAGAACGTCGGGATAATGTAGTTAAAGTAATAACTAAACCGCATAGTATATTTGAAATACATTAGTTTTATTTAAATGGCGCATGAAAATCATAGACCTCAGTAAATAATCCTTTGCAAAATCAGCCAGTTTTTGAAGTAGTATTAAAAAACAAAGTCTAGTTTAGAACTTTTTTCTTTTGAAGTCGGTTAAAAATTTGACTATGTTACTCGTTATGACATGGCTCTTGCAATCTTATTTAGAGTTTAGACAGAATAAAACAGAGATTAAAGAGAAAATGTCTTTTTGATTTAACTACCATGTACACTTGAGATGTTTACTAAATATCTGTTAATTCTGAATATAAAATAGAAAGTTCAGTTTTAATTATAAGCATGTCCTAAATTAATGTTTGTTGGAAATATATAGATCATTAAATTTTTATTGAGTGTCCGTAAGTAAATAAGGGATTTGTTAAACTAAAAGTGATAGACAAACAAACAAAAGTTGAGAAGCTTTGATATATAATTAAAATACTAATTCTTGGAGTGAAGATTTTAAAGATCACTAATTCATTTTTCATAACACTACATCTTGGTTAGTCTTTAACAATACAATATAATCATATATATAAGGGAAATCTAATATTATTTATCATTTGAGCCCTAAGCATATTACAATACCAAAAGATTTCAAGATTCAACAGGTTGTTTGTAATGTTTGAGTTGTGATTTATGGTCATTTGGAGAGTTTAACAATGTTTTTAAGTTATATAACAAGTAGAAGACTTACTTCTCGCGCCTGTGTCATATCCACAGCCCAAGCCTGGAGATCACACTTGTTACCAACTAACACCATGGGCACTTCCTCTGCATCCTTCACTCTTTTTATCTGCTCTCTATAAGACCCTATGTCCTCAAAACTCTTGGCACTATTCACAGCAAAGACTAACAAGAAACCCTCCCCAGTTCGCATATACTGATCTCTCATAGCAGAATACTCTTCTTGACCAGCCGTGTCAAGAATGTCCAACAAGCAAGTCTCACCGTCGATCACTACCTGCTTCCTATAGGAATCCTCGATAGTCGGGTCGTATTCGTCAACGAAATGATTTTGTATCAGTTGTATAGTCAATGCGGATTTACCGACGCCACCAGCACCTACCACCACTAGTTTGTACTCGGTCATCTTGCGACGTGATAGTAAAAATATTTTTTCGTAACACAAAAGTCACTTTAGGAAACAACGCCCGAACGAAGCCGCCACACCTTTGATATTACTCACTTCAGCATGGCTGTCACGGCTTGTTATGTATGTTATTGCACTCACAGTACCCTTAAAACGGCTAATTAATGTATTATTAGACTTAAATGCAATAAATAACAATGAGGCAGTTCAGTCACCCTTTTTCCACAGACTAAAGAAATTCTGTTTACACGTGACGTTACAGATTATCATAAATTTTGTTGTATATTTGGGCGTATATTCATTATATGTATTAGTCATATGTAACAATAATAGCCATTATTATAATTATGTTTGTTATTGCAACATAGTATCTTTTGCAATGATTAGTTGCAAAACATTCGTTTGTGAGTATTTCTCCATTTAAATAAAATATGTCAGGGATATTAATTATGCTCGATTTTCATTCTTTCGAGTCCTATTTCAATCCTCAAGGAATACTTGTTAAACAACTTTTAGGCTTCTTTCACTGAGATTAATTAGTTTTTTTTGTTAATGCAATATTTAGAAAAAGAAGAAATTCGATTTCATATATTATAATAGTTTAGAGATTATATCTGTACTTGTAACTGCTAACAGTGAGATATGTGTAGAGACAACATTTCTCCAAAACTATGTTGCCTTTTATCAGTCTTCTTTTTAAGGTACTGATTTTTATATCCTTCACTATATTTTATTGTAATAACCTCTACTTCAATACATTATAAGTTTCTTTAAATGTATAGGTGCATAGACCTATGTGATGAAATATTCTCTTGATGATCAAATACTCTAATGAAAGTATCGAGAATAATTTATTATTTTTCTTTTAACGTTCATTTATTGTGTAATAATTTTAATCCTGACATTGAATATACGTTAAATTTGTTTAAAATTGAGAAAATGCAATTTCATCTTCAATTTTATTATTTATATCCACCTTATTAATATTTTTTTGTTAAGATAAATTTTAGTTAACATAAATTCTACATAAGTTATGTATAAGGAAAGTATTTTTTTTAATATAGTTTCGATTTATAACATTCGGTTCTGCCTCATCGGTGATATTTATTCAAAATTCCCGGACGATGTGTTAATAACCGTTGTTATTAGAATGTTCTTTTGCATTAGTATTTATTGAACAGCACGGGCATTTATAATAATAATTCATTTCATGACATAAAAAATATATTTTACAACTGGTTGGTTCTAAAAAAAAAAGGATTTACATATACGAGACTTGTCAGTTAACTTTCTATCAATAACGAGAAAAGATATTTTATAGGATATATTTAATAGAAGACATAAAAAATGTCTCAAAATAAGGAAGAAGATGATGTAGATCCAGAATCTATAGAGGAAGCGGGAATACTGGAAGCAGATGTGGGAGCACATTTGTAAGTTTCAAAAAAACAGTAGTTTTTAGGTCCTTTCTAGAGTAACAAAAAAGTAATAAATTAACAGAATTTAATAACTTTATATTCTAATACTTTTTGACTATCAGCGACCAACAATTGGCGGGTATAGACCCGAAGTTGAAGATTAACATGGACCCCCAAGCTCATCGTGATCTGAGACCGGAAATGATGTTTATACGGGAGGAACTGCGTCAGGCAAAATGGCAGACGTTGGCTGTGAGATCAATATATTACCAATTTGATTTTCTTTTGTAAATTTTAGGACGCTGTTCAGATGATATCAATTCCATATCTTCGCTTATGGTTTTGGGTTCGTAACCTATATGTCGTTTCTCATTTTTTTACAAAACGATTGACGTTTTCAAAGTTTTTTTTTTTTATTTTTATGGCATCCCTGTGGCATTGACAATATACATTCAAAATAATAAAGTGATGTGAACGGTACGACAGTGTCAAAAATATTGACATTGATTGGATTTATCAATTCAGAAATGTATTAAGTAGGATTCATCGTAACAGGGATTCGTTTGAAATACATATTGCAATGAATGAATGACAGTACGTACAGTTTTATAAATACTTTTTCCATCGTAAAGGAATATATAAACATATTTTATTAAAGCAAACTCGACTCAAATAGTTTCGGATATTAATAAACTGTTTCTAAAATCAGTTATATCTCCAAGTCGGTAGGAGGTTAGCTCGTTTATAAAACCGACGTTCGATAAGCGATTTACAAGTTAAATCAATTGAATAAACGCCGCACAGCTCAGTGTTGAACGGATTATTTATACTTGAGTCGCTTCATATTTTGAAATAGCTGTTAGACGCAATTTCGTTGTTGTTTTTCAAGTTTCAGCGGAATGGCTTTGGACGCAATCGTTCATTTCTCATTAATTTAAAACATATTCCCGCAGTGCTGCAGTGTAGACATTAAAAAAACGTTTATGTATCTTGACATTTATTGATATATTTAAAAAGGGGTTAATTGAATTATTCCACCTAATTTCACATCATTACTACATATGGAGGGTAAAAGTTTTTCATTCATAAATTTCAACACATTGTAGTGTTTGCGTAAGATTGATTGAGAGACGGGAGACGCTTAATGTATAGTGTCGTTGCAAACTTTGAATAGCAACCAAGCTGTCTGTAAATATATATAATGGACATTTGTTTGTGTTGTCTCGATACATTTTCTATCAAAATTGTACTTTGTGTATATTCTTCCTGTTTTAATTTATCGCTGCGATTTCAAATAATTTATATGCTGTTCAAAATTTAATGTGAATCATCGATGAGATCTAAGATTTTCGCGAGTCATTTAAATAAATATATATATTTTCGGATTAACTATGCGATTCAGCAAACGTGATCACGGCTGCTGAAAAGTACCGGAAACGTCGATGTTATGTAGTTTTGAAGTAATAAAAAATCGCTTAGTAAATCCGAAAATATATTAGTTTTATGAATTAACGATCTCACAATCTCTTTAGAGGGGATTTTTCAATCAGTGTCTCATCTGTATTGACTTATGTAGACGAAATGTGGACATTCACTGCACGGCTGGTAAATCAGGCCGATGTGCTTTGCAGTTTCTTTATATTGACTGGATACTGCTTGACTATCATTCTATCATTTGGAAGGAGGAAATGAAGTCGTAGATAGTGAATACACTAACACACTATCAATCGGAAAGTGATAAGCTAAATAACGAAAGTCATGGTAGCAGAATTATAGCTCTGATGTGGAAATTGCTCGGTCCTGTTTTCAAATTACTCGTGAGCGATTGGAGACGACTCCTGTTAGACTAGAGAACGTGTGAAGGTAAACGTGGTGCTGGATGCTGTGCAGCATGAAGGTTCAATGGCATGAGAAAAGTAGCTGCAGCTGCCCTGGACCAGGACAGTTTGAACACTTCGCGAAGACTACCCCGTAAAGCGGAAGGCGATGATCTGATTTTGATTAAAAATGTTGAGCCTAGTTTTATTCCAAGCGTAACAGCAATGTTTGGAAGTGAAAAAAATACTAACTGGAACCAAATTTCAAACATGTAATAATAGAATTTGTTAAAGAAGAATAATTCAATTAAATATTGAATCTTCTCAATCCTTTCGTAGAAATTTGAACGGTACAACATAGGAGGAATCAAAAAATGTTTACAGGACTTTTTGTTTATCGCTCCCAAATATGTTTATATTTATCTGTTTACTCTGTAAATATTTATTTACAACTTTTTAATATTTCCCTAATCGTCAGAGTAATGTTACGAAGATGTTTGATGTACGCGTAACATGTGAGACACTTTTCGCCTTATAAATTATTCCCTTTGACATAGTCACTATATAGTTGCCATTGTACTTACGAAGAATGTTGCCCGCTATTTAATATTTTCCCGTTTTATAGAAATATATTTAATTTATCAACTTTATAGTTATGTAGTGACAATAAATGTGTACTTTAAGATGTTAATATGTGCTTTAGATTGAATCCGTCAGTTGTAATATAAAAACCAAAATATTAATCAAAAAAAGCTTAAAAGATGCTTTAATGTCATTTAAATGTTGCAAGTAATTTAATCGAGTTTCGTTTTACACGGGGTTCCTTTAAAGGAAAAGCTTTTAGGAAAGATAAGATGATGTAATTGGAATTACTGAGTGTTTTACGACGGTCGTTAAAAGTGTACCAGCAACCAGTTCGGTGCAAAGTTAATTAAGTTTCAGAAATGAATGAATAAAAATTGTCTATTCTAATCTATTCATTAACACGTGTTCAATATATATGTTTTGTATTAAATTTAATAAAATCAAAAGCATATTAGCACGTGTTTCCTACTTTTAATGTTGTAGCTATTTTTATGTCACGTAAATTAAGAGAGGCCGTCGTAATGTAAGTTATAATGCGGTAACTTATCTAACTGTCAGCAATAACTGTGTAGCGAACTTTGTTAATACCGATAACTCAATTTAACTTTTGCGGGTGTACAAACGTTTTCCTCTAACAGGTTCGTCGGGCGGCGCTGAAGAAACTTCTTATCAAAGACTTCTTGGAAGAGGACTGTGAGTTGAAAAATTTAGGTCTGTCATATGCTTCACCCGATCCGTAAGATTGGTTACTGGAATGTATCATTGGATGAAAGTCGTTTTTTTATTCACGTGTCTCTTACATTATAAAGCGGTAACAGTTCTCTTTAATGCATCCATAGAAAAGTTTCAGTTTATAAACTCCACGGAGGTTGAATCGGTTAAGGAGGTTGCATATCTATTTTGTAAACATGTAACCGATACTTTATTTCTGTTTCCGTGGAAGTAAATAACGCAATTCAATAATCCGCCTTTTTGTTCCGTACGTTTTGGAAATCTTTATACGACAATTTTAATAATATTTGTTTGGTCTAAACACGATCGCCATGTTTTTTGGAATACACTTTGGTCTAGCGTCCTAATTATAGTTAAATTCTATTGTTCTCAAGTACCTTAGGCGCTGTTCACACGAAGCGCGTCACAAGAGCAAATTAAGTTCGCTATAGTTGTTGCTTTCGTGTGAACAGGCTTTAATTAAAAGCTATTATGTTAGTTATATTATCGAGCATACGTTATATTTAAAGTAGGTATGCTATAACATTCAAAGATAATTGTCATCACGTGATGCGTCATTAAGAAGGATTAAAGTCGAAGGATACAAGCCAAGCTTGTTTAGAACAATATATATAATATTGTATTGCGCATAGTCGCTATTATTTATTTTGTTTAGCATTCATTTGTATAACACTAAAATTACAAGAAGAAAGCTATGGACAGGCGAAGATGTGGGATATAACTAGTGCAAGTTTTAAATCGTTTTACTTGTAATAAAAATCGTATGTCGTGTCGTTCACGCTCCGTTCCGTGTAAGCGAACTTGTATCTCAAGTTGATAAATGACTATATCACTCAGTACTTATTTATATTCCGATGTTTTGACTCGCACGGTTTGTTATACGAAAAATTAATATGTATTCATTACAACTGTAGACCTCGCTGTGCATTACGGATATATTTTGACAGTAAGTGTCTCATTTCTTTTAAATCTTTCTTCAATGATTAACAACACAATGAGGTTAGCTTGATGGATTCATTATTTAATCGCAATCATACTTATTATAACACTTAGCTGTTATTTTGTAAATTTTCTCTTATTATTATACTATATATATATACACGTATGAAACTGATTTAAATGAATAGAAGTATAAAACTTTTAATTGTCTGTAGCTTCGACGTATTTCGCACCTTTGTAATTGGAACGAACCGTTCGGAAATTTAAAGTTTTTTTTTTGCGTTGTACGTCTGGTACCGGAAACTCATATTTTTTATATTGTAGATATAATTCTGGTTTTGTGAACATGAAAGGCTCGCATGTAATAAAATTTATGATTAAACAGCTCTTTATACTTGTCAAATAGACGTTTTATTTTTATATTATTTTTCCTTCGAAATATTTTAAATCTCGATCCAATGTGATTGCAGTAGATATACAGATAGTATAATTTTTTATATATATTGTAATAGATTATTTATAATGATACCACTTATCATTTTATATGTGATTTCGTTTGGATTATATTTTAATTATTATGAACGTAATGTTTTTATCGTAAC
>DVQP01001966.1:0-13675 GCA_018231745.1 Danaus eresimus
GGAATGCGTGGCGCTCGAACGCATGCGGGCAATTCATTGTAACTTGTAAGTAGTGTTAAGATTACTAAAAATTCCTTGAAAATCAATTTCCACCTCTTGCTATCATTCCAACATTACAAAGTTTCACTTTCTTTGTATGGAGGGACTTCGCGCACAAAAACTTTTTGAGCTATTACTTTGATTCTTCTGCTATTCGTTTGATCGGAACTAAGTGGCGAAAAATTACATCCCTTTTAACATTTTAGTTTTACTTAACACATTAACTGAAAAACTACCTAACCTGTTAAATATTACGCAGATGTTTTCTTATTCTTCTAGAATTAGACTAACTTTTTAACATAATTTTATTTAACATTTAAATAAAAATGTTTATTTTCTATTTAAACAATTCGAATTTACCGAGATATATGATCGATTAATGTTGTTAAGTAAATTCTTCAACTAAAAACACGATCAAGTATTCTTGGTAGATTCGAAAACAGTTGTATTAAGTTTTTTATTTTATTATCTACATCAAAAGAGTATTATATGTTACAAATGGTTTGAAAACTAATTATAGGAATATATAGATATATGTTTAAAGATGATCACCAAAAACTTGAACAATTTTAAATATTTATAGGAATGCTCATAAGTGTAGACATTCGTACAGAGTGATGCAATATTAAAAACAGATTGCTTCATGTATAGTTAATTTGTTTATATGAGATTTAATATTGAAACAAAAGCTGCTTATTTATAACGACCAAATAAAAATGTTGTTTTTGCACTTGTATTCCTAAGATGAATACAGATAAAGGAAATGTTGAAACATTATATAAAAAATAAATACATTATATTATTACTTCCACTCTCAGTTTTATCCGCTATAAAATTAATGTATTCAGCTCTTGTAATCTCTCCAATCTATTAGCTAGGTAAATATTCTTAATAATATAAGCTTAATGTAGTTTTCAAATGTAGAAATGTTGGAACGCGTAGTAGGTACCCTTAATAGGTTTGCAAAACTGTCTCTGTATAAAAAAAAGCAATTATAGGAAAAATAAAGTAAAAAAATAGAAAGAAGCCTTTTTACACATAATTTAATTGATTATTATGATTAATAATAAGGTAATTTTAAATTAAATAATAAATAATTTTTCATATCTCCTTTCAATTTTATTCAACACGCGTTCTAAAAAAGTTGTTTAAAGGCCTATGTTTGACTTTATGGGTAGATTTTATTTAAGTATTACCTGATTTATGATAAAGTATGTGAGCTCCTACCTCCAAAGGTTGAATTTAGGATATGAATTTTCTCTATTGATTTAAAAGCTAAAATCAAAGACTCGAAAAGAACACCAGAAAAATTAAATCTGTTTCTTTACTGATGGATAATAAATTGACGATCAGGACAGAAGTTTACTGTACAGTTGATGATGAAAAAAAAAAAAAACAAAAATACGCATTACGTTTCCGTATGCGTAATAATTTCTCAACAACATGATTCCTAAGATAGTAAATGAAGTAACATGCAAACTAATTGCAGCTAGATGACATAAGTAAGGACCCGACGCATCAGTATATGGGTATTTGATTTAGGATCTGGTTATAGTCAAGGAGCTTCTCGGGACCTGGGTCCGAATTCACTGAATGTGTTAAATTATAAAAAGATATAACATACCAACTTGGTACAAAGTTTTCTTTAATGGTTATCAAATATTAATCATTTTTAAAAAACCCATTTTATTTTTGTAATCATGTAATAGTCATAATAAAAATAACAAAGTAAATTGTTGCTAACAATGAAAATTACATAAAATGTACATGGTAAGTAAAATTATATGAAATACAAAAAAAAAAACACTCAAAAAATTTAGCGCCTGTTATACTTCAGTTGTTAATTTAAAATGATTTCAATAATTTTATCTGCTTTGTTTCTGTTAAGGGTATACATCCAATTTAAAGCTTACGCGTTCCAGTATATTAGATCTTTATTAAATAATAAACTTATCTTAGCAATCACCTTCTAGACTACAGCCAGGTCCTAGACTACAGCTCGTGCGTAAGTTTGAATGCATTGCAATACACGATAAGTCTCGCTATTAAGAAATAAGTATACCCTTTGGAACGAGCTGGATACATTGGAAAGTAATTTATCGTATTTACTGCATATATCTTTACAGCATATCGGTTTGGTGGTTGGAACTTATTAAATTTGATTGTATTTGTCTTAGTATTTCAAGTCTTATATTGTACCGTACAGTATCGGTTATTGTAAATTGAATAACATAACGATACAGTCAATTGAATTGAACAGTTTCATAATACGTTAAATAAAATATATGAAAATAAACCTTAAAGAGGTAGTCATAACATAGAATCCCTGGGACTTAATTTGGAGTATAATTCATTCCATCGCAATAATAAATAATTATAATGCTTGTTAAGCAGAAAAAATTAGAGAAATAATTCGTACTTTGAGTTATGCTCCCTGTGATTGCCTAATCCACGTACAACTTTGTCCCCATATTATTAAGGTCAATAAATCTTTTTTTGTGTTTTGACAAAAAAACAGAGTAGTACTTGTTAAAACATATTTCATACTTTCCATGATAAATATAACCATATAAATAGTAAGTAGCTCTGTGCCCTTGTATTGATTCTGTTATTGTTTTGGGACGATTAAGGTCGTGTACAATCTAAAAAAGCCTGTTGAATATTATGTGTAAAAAAGTACATAAGGAAACAAAATCGTTTAATAAATATCCTGCAAACATCATACATACATGTTTAATAATTTATATATTATCCATCAATCAAAATTGAGATTTTGTTATAACTAAAATATATCTAATTTTTTTATTACTAATTGCATCATTTATTAATTCATACTAAAAACATTTTAGACAAGTTTTCGTATCCCTCTTATGGAAATAATAGATTATTTCGCTTCACTTTAAAAAGTATAAACCTTTTATTACTAAAGGGCAAATGACCTGGGTATATCAATCTTCAGTCAACAGTTCAAATGTTACGTAAACTGAACTTCGCAAAATAACTCTCACAGGGTTTTAAAATAGGTGTGTAGTAATATGTTAAAGAAAGTGTCAATTTATTACATTATCGTGTAATTGCCACTTACGATAACAAGTAAAAATATACTTTAAAGAATTTTTAATGCAGTTCATGGATAAATCATGACATTGCTGCCGAACCCTCGGATTCATCAACTGTCCTTTTGTGTTGACTTGTTATGTAATTTGTATGTACAGGACGCCTTGTGCTCTTTACTATTGTGTGTCGAATGTATCTTTCAAAACACGTTTTACATAGATCTCCCTTCTGTTAGGTAGCTGGTTTTTGATAATGATGATTGTGATTATTTTAATCTACTTCAATTTTCGGTCTATGTCATAACTTTCATGACACAGATCTTATCTTAGAAATTTATGTGAATTGCAAATAAATGCTATTAAAGATAGAAAATAATAGTCCAGTTAATACATTAAATGATGAAAGCTGATATAAAAAGATAAATTTAGATTTTAAAAGATATTTTAATATGAAGAAACTTTTAAATTATTTTCTTATATTATAAACAAAGAGTAGTGTAGTTTTAATCATGTTTATTCTCATAAAGATTGTAAAGAGAGTTGTGATCCAATATCTTTTCATAATATTTACGTAGTAGAGGGTTTATCACGAACGTCTAAATCTCTTAACTTGTCTAATCTGGAAGAGATTGTGGTAAAGGCCGCTTCTATTATAATTGTGTTAGTTAATTTCTTAATTGGCTCTGTAAAGGACATTTACATACTAAAAAATAAAAATAGGAGTAAATAATGTAATAACAATTTATTGTTTGGAGACATGTAATAATCACTTATACAACTTAAACTTTTGCCGCTACCTAATTTATTGGTTTTGGGTATTAACCCATTTTGATTTTTTTAACCGATTACGATACACGAAGATTTTGCTTGTGTAAGATACTTGGTCCTGGAGGATAGCGGACGAATCCTCTGCTAGCCTCCCGCAATCAATAAATAGGAGGCCAAAGTAGTAAGAGTATAACCAAGGTGGTTTCATAGTACCAGTTAGCAACGGAATGAGAGGACCCAATAACGATTTCGGGGAGGGGGTAGGAGAGGAGATGTTCGGACGTCGCTATGGTTTCCAGATAATGCTTCCACTACACCATAATTTCGCACGAGTCCATCACCTCTAAAAGACTAGTAAGCTAAGGTGCTTTAGTTTTGTAGGATTATAATATGTATATTCAACAGACAATGTTCCTTAAATACCCAGGTTACTTACTTGAGCACAACCTTATTCAGGAAGCCGGAGTTGTGTGCATATCCGAAACTGTAATCAGGATCTGTACTATATTTATTAAATGGAATAGAGTACTTTGTTACCGTCACCGACGTATCTACCTATTGCATATTGTTGTATAACTTACCTATGGTTCCCAACTGATTGTAGTCAGGCTGAAACGTACAAGCATTCGGCGTATCATTTAAGCGAAGATAGCTTGAAACCCCAAAAGTCCGGATGTAAGTTCTAAAAAGAGTATTTTACCAAGCCACCCTGCAACTGCAAAAGGAATCAAAGTAGGCTTATATTGATCCTATTAACGGCATTAGAGCTTTTTGGTGGTTACCCCAAGATATTGACAACACTTTTGTAAGTCCCCACTGCTCTTCTGGCAAAACTGATGCTGTATTAGCTTATAAGATAAAAGAGAAAATAACACTGCTCATTTCCCCTTTCCTTCAATAATCACTTGTTGGTAACTCTCGTACTACCCCCCTTAACTGACTGCAGCTCTGATACTGCAACAGATACTAAGAAATTCAATGACTAAACGCAGGAAGCAATGATCACAACATATCTGGATCCTCTTCTAAAAATGAAATGAAAATTGTTACGTATCTATGTGGTAAACGGTCTTTGGCCTATACCCTCAGTACATGCTTGCCTCATTAAAACGCATCATTATAAGGATTAAAATTCATAAATCTTCTCTAATAATCATTACTATGAAGACATTTGAGTGAGAAACTATTAGACGGTAGGTATTTATGTTAATAATTTAGTTTCTTACAATATTATAAGCATATATCGCATTTTTGATGATTAGAAACAAAAATCAGATATTCTGATTTTAATTCTAGCTATTTAAGCGTGGGAACCTATTTACTAATTTATGAGCATTTAAAATAGGAGACTCATTTAACGTAAGAATATCATGTCTTTAACCATAAAATGTATATTTTTTGCTATTAAGTAAGCACTGATCATAATTAGCTATGATATCACGATATCATTAAATAGGGCCTACATACCTAAATAGTTAACCAATTAAAGAAGATTTCGCATGGGAATCTCTTGGCTAGCACGCAATCCATGTAAGACAATTGCATAGTCTAATCTGATTTGCGTGTTTAGCTATAGATTAACTCTTCATTATTTAAATATTTATTTTTTACACGTATTAATAATTATAGATGTATATAAATATTCATGAATAAATTTAATCATAACAAATATCTCATAATATGAAAAGATCGGAGAACACATTGATGTATTGTCATTTTTTTTTTCTACACACCCCTAAATTAAATGCGTGTTTGATCAATAACATGCTAATCATTTCCGCATAATAATGATAATTATTATCACTTTCCTATGTTTATTTGGATTAATTTGTTTCCAAGCACATAATATGCTTGTGAAACAGATGTGCCAATTCTCCTAAAAGAAATATATTTCAATCGTTTCAACATTTTAGTGAGATTTTTTTGTAATTAATTATCCGTTTCTCGTTTTATACAGGTTTAGTTGGATTTAGATTATTAAGTTAATCTAATACACAAGTTTCTTAAATGTTTTCAAATTTTAATCAATCTATGGTAGTATTATACAATGTTTTGTAAAGTTACAGAAATTTTTATATAAAATAAAACTTATTCTTATTATATATTTTCACCCAACAACGACACTTAAAAAATATAGAGTGTAAATGTTTAAGTTATCAAGATCGATATGTAAAATGTATCTCTCAACATTACGAACGATTGATATCTCAATTAAAAGTTTTTGATATCTATCAACATAGATATAAAATTAATTCCGTAGATAATAGGCTAATTCGTCTTATATAATTCCTTTTGGGCGATACATTTTACATAGATGCCTCGTAAACAGATATAAACAAAAAACAGGTTAATAAGCCAAGTAGAACACTATCTTTAATACGCTAGTTAATTATCCGCCTAACTACTAACAAGCTTTACAGTTGCCATTTATAAATCTTTGGTGATAATATGTGATACCAATTTATTATCACAATCAAGCTGACAATAAAAACTTCATATTACCTATAAAGCTCCAAGCTTGAATGCACTCCGTTAGTCTTCAACGAAGTTCGACTTCGTCGGCAAAGTCGTTCATTTTTCGTATGATACATAGGTATAATATGATTCCTAAATTTTATTACTTACTTCATTTGGACTATAAGTAAAGAAATATGCTGCTCTAACAAAAAATCAAGAGTTATTACAAAAGATTGTATGTTTTTATCTTATTTATTGTACTGATACAACTACCACCTACACTTATAAAAATTTAGCTTTCGGTATCATTTAACATAAGATTAACATTAGTGTCAAATACTAACGTAATCGCATTTGAATTAGAGACCAATTAAGCATTTTTAAATTAGGTTATTAGATTATTTGGTGATCATAAATATATACTTTTTACATTGCATCTAAATATATCTTAGTATGTACTGCAATAGCTGTTTCTACAAAATACATAAGTTTAGTAACTTAGTTTAATTTTTGATCAGTTATAATGAGAATTATACTGAATGCTTATGATTGTGCTGCCATTGATAAGCATTTTATATATAATATAATACTTTTAGTTTAATTTTATTCGTATTCTTCTGTTTATAATGTAATGTAGTGACGGTACTGAGTCAAGTCGTTACCTTACCATCAGTATGGTTTATTGAAGCCAAGGTTCGTATCTACATACCTCCCACTTGTAAACAGATGCCATCTTGATTATTGAGCCGATCCAATTCAAGGTGAAGTTTTTTTTATTTAATGATATCAATCATGCTAATAAAATTGTTACTAATTCTATAAGTGCCGATTTTTTTTATATATTTCAAGAAGTTAAATGTTTTTAAACACAAATCTATACTTTGACTTTATAATGTTAATAATTGGGAAACTTAAGCTTCAGAATTCTGTTTTTATTATATTTCTAAAATGATTTATTTTGCTTATTTGATAATTTTAAATATTTAATAAGAACCTAACTTCTGATATTCAGACACATTGGTAGGTTTAGAAGGCAATTGTACTCAATTGCCTTCTGAATATGCTACTAAATATTGACATATTTTTTCTTATACATCTGACCATGATCTCAAATAATAAATAAATATGAATATATAAATACATACGAAACACCAGTGATATATTGATAAAGAATTAGTAAAAGTAAAACGTCTTCAATGCTATGGAGTTATGGCACGAGTCACGGCAGCTCTTTGAATACTTAATGTGGTATGAGGACTAGAATTTGTTAGACATTCAACGTTCTTTTTTTTCTCAGTGGTTCAAGTACGTCTATCACAGCTCAGCTACATATTTTTTTATCAATAATATTTTACCAAGTCATTATTTTTTTTTCCAAATAATACTTTATTTTTCGTTTTATTTATGTTACCACTATTAAATAAATAGAGTTTCATTAATTAAAACGTCACATGTATGAATTAGTTCATTTTATTTTACATATTTACAAGCAATTTATTTTAAATCTCTTAACATAAAACATTTAGGCAATATAACACATTACTTATACTAGCATTAAAATAATACAAAATATCTTATCACAAATATGACATAACAACAGGCAACAGTGAAAGTTCCTAAATTCGGAATATTTCATGAACAATGTTATGATTTAGATGTGCAAAATGTAACGTCAAGATAATTATTTACGCTATCTGATCCCTAATAACAGGCTTCAATTTAGTCGTTATACATTAAAGAAGCGAGAACTACAACATACAGACAAAAACGTCTTAAAATTGTATCAACATTAAAACTTTTTTTATACTTACACTTTACAATATTTATTTATGGAAATATGTTTTCGGATCTTAACATAAGTTTATTGCAGATAGTTCTTATATTCGAAGGAATATATTTTTTTAATCTACTTTAATACAAAGACAAATTAGTCGCATGTCTGTTTTGAACAATGTTAGGTTCGTAATGACATTTTCTTTATGTCTCTGTAAATGACATAACTGTTTGTAGGGTAATCTTCACGAAAGAGCCATATATATTATATTATTATAAGAGTTATCTATTGTTCAATAAATTACAAAATAAGTAAAAAACAAACAACTTGCATTTTATTGTTATAAAATGGAAAAAAATAAAAAGAATTATTTAATAGTCATAAAAGAATAAATTTTATTGACTATATTTTACAAAGTAGGTATGTTTTTCGAAAGGAAATTCAACATAAAATACAATACGCAACAATTTCTGTAAGTCAATAGACCAAGTATAGAAGTAGAGTCAGGTGTTGTTTATTTTTATATTTGGGTCGCACACGTACTGTTGACTGTACACCGACTTCACACACTTACTTATACAAAAGTACAATGCTAAGTGACAAAAGAGATTTATAAGTATTTATTGGTATGTCTTTACTTGGCTATACTTTAATTTTTAAAATGACTTAATACAGTGCGTCATGTACTTTAAGATTTTCTAAGATATTTTAAGTCCTTAGCGTTTGCTAGAAATATATCAATTTATTCACCTGTAGAATTTATAGCTTGATCTTACTCGTTAATATTATTTAATGCGTTTGTAACAAGATCGTTGTTTATAATATAAAATTCTTTTAGAAGAATGGTTGAATAACAAGCATATAATCTAAATATAAATACCGCTTAAAACATCTGGCACTTTTCCTAACTCTACATTATCTAGTCCAAAATAAAAATGATAATTTTAAAGGGACAATAAAGTTAATTTTATTTTAATGAAGTACTTTCACCTCAAATTAGCTTCTTATAAAAATATAAAAAGATCTTATATTGTCTCACAGTATCAATTAACATATTCTTTCTCTAAAACTAATTACTTGAATTAGCATCTCAAAATTTAAAAAAATGTAACATTGATTTTCGAGACTCCCTTATTTTAATTGTAGTTTTTAGTCAACAACTTAACAATTATCCCATAGATACTAATGTCTTCTTTGCACGTACTCCGGCCAAACATAGATCGGTCTTGCTGGTTTATTCTGAGAATTCGAAAAAACCATTTGAATATTTTTTAAAAAATAACTGTAGCTAATATTAAAGTATCTGTATAAGACTAAAATTTACATAGCAAAAGTTTTCTCATCACTTACTTCTAAAGCGTTAGTGAGAGCCCTTTTGGTAGTATCCTTTTCGTATTTCCATAACAAATCCGAATTATAATCATGATTCTCGGTTCCGACGATATCATTTGTTTCAATTTCATTATGTTTTGCATCTTCCTGTTTCTTTTCTTCCTTTCGAGACTGCAGGTCGTTGACATACTTAGGAACGAAATAACGAATGCCGAATCCGGGCAAACTTTGTGAGCTTAATATTTGAGCTGGTTTGAAGTAATCAATGATTGGTCTGGCTTGAATTGGTTGTTGTACTGGCTTGTAGGAGTTTGCAAAACGTTGCACATTGTTAAGAGGTTGCTGTGTCGGCGTGGGGTTAAAGAAAACTTGTGTGTACCTCGGCTGAGGTAAAGACTGTTGTGGTTTCCTGTTAAAAGGATTAAAAGACTCACAAAAAAATTTCAGAAATCAAAAATTTTAGTCCTAAGGGAAATTTAAATAATGTCAATAAACTACATTATTTTATTCTTATGAATATATATATTTTTATCACCATCTATTCTACAAAACGACTGTGAAAGGATAGTCTGGAAGTTGAATGATTTTTATCATCATCATATGCTACAAAAAATTAAATTTAGTATTACTTAATATTAATTACCAATAAGCATTAGGATCAGCAGTGTCATCGGGTCTTTCCTCCCAAACGGGTGCGGGATCCCTGTATGGCTGCGGCGGAGGCTGAGGCTCTGGAGTCGGAGGCTCTATTGGACCATCTTTTGTGCCAAACTTAACCTTGATTCCTTGTACGTTCACCGTACACATGAACAGGCACATGAACAACTGAAAATAAATGTTATTTTTAGCAAATTCTAACGGTTCCCATCTTTGTTTATGCATTATATTATGAAAATATTTAACTTATAGCAATTTTCTTTCAAGCATAGATAGGTAACACACCTATACATGAGATAAAAAGACATTTGTTATGAAAAAAATGAAGATATGTATACATATATATAACTTAAAATCAATTCGTCATATCAAGAAAACTCTCATTTCAAAGATCTCATTTTTAAGAATAAACATCTATTTGAAAATTAAGTAAAAAAAATATGATACATTAATAATTGTAAAGAATATATCTGATGTTTGAATGCAATTTATATTATAACATATACATTTTTGAAATATATATATTTATTATTCATCGATTCTATAATTTATATTCAATCAAAAATTCTAAAGCCCGCAGCCTTGATGTTAAATGAGGCCATCTTCAAGCCTCTCCTATCATCAACTCACGAATCAAGATACCACAAATGGCACGTATAAATAACAAGGTTTAGCTAGCGAATTTACTTGCGTTTAATTTAAATTAGATAGTAATTGGATATTATTTTTCTCTTTATAGTTTACACTCCTTATTAAATATATAAAATTATACGAGGAGTTGGAGCTCTAGAAATAAGTATACTGATTATTGTAAAAAAAATAGGAGATTTTTATGAGTCAAGATATTTGTGAGTATTAAATTTAGTTATTGTTTTTAATATTTTGATGTAGGTTATTAATAACAATTCATAAACCTACATTTTACCTGATACCGTAGTTTCCGGTTTCTAGTTTAGTAAAAAAAATATAATCGATTATTTCAAAACTTCCTGGCATACAAAGGATTGCATTGAAAATTATATATTTAAAAAGAGTTTATGTATGTGTTATATATGTAACTATTAATAAGAGATAAACAGCATCGTGATGAATAAGGCTTGAAGTTCTCTAGTAACTTACCGGTAATCGCTTCTACAAGAATATTTTGTAATTTCTAACATGAGTAATAGCGCGTTAAAAACTTTATAAGATGTTACTGATAAATTTATAATTAGGCCTGTTACCCACTACATAAAATGGGTGTAAATTACAGAGCAATCGTTACAAATACTATTGTTTGTGTTAACACATCAATTCGCAACTCACGTTTCGTAAACTTTAATCCTATTTATATCATCTTGATGATTTTATTTAAATTTAGCATTGCTTAAGATGAAATTTTAAGCAATGCTCAATATACGATATTTATCTAAAGCTGAATGTAGCCAAAGAGACACCTACCTACAGGAACATTTAAGATATACGACTATAATAGTTTAAAGGCTAAAAAAATTACTTTTTTACTTTACTAAAAAAGTTTCAAACATAAATAAAATATAACACTTTTTATTTCATATATATAATATATCATAACTAATCAATACTAAAATCTAGTTTTATTTTTAAATTTCATTCAAAAATAATATAAATGAATAAGAAACCAAATTTTTTTCTTATATTAAACAAAAAATATACAATAATAATTGGACCGGAATCATTAGTATGGATAATACTCGGCTAGGGAATCCCTTTTACATTATATTATTTACATTCATATAAGGAAAATAAAAAAATATATGCCTTTCATTTAATTTAAGCTAAGCGAACAGACATCAAATTTGCTGCGTTCTGTCAAAGTATAATTTTTAAAAATCTTGTATTACTAAAGATATATCGAGTTTTTCTGTTCGTAAGTATTTCATTCTCGATAGAGTACAATGAGATAGGACATTTTAAGATGTATTGTTTTATCAAATATAAGCGAGTCAAATTATAAAAACAGTTGCATTTCATATAGCTTAAAGTTTACCATTAAGGTCGTCCAAAACAAAAAACTAAGACACAAAATTTGTTATATTTAAATCACTGCAATCTTTTGGCGCGATTAATCAAAAAGTAGTGTTTAATGAATAGAATAGAAAAGTAAAATCTGAAACATATTCAAATAAACGTCGATTTAACGCAAGCAAACAAACATATATATATATATGTAAATAATCCCTCACCTGTGATCCTGATGACAGATTCATATTGATAAATGTTCGAGTTTAAATTAACATCCACGAATACAATCTGAAACAAAATTAACATTAATCAGTATACATACATAGTTGATCGTGTTAAAGGTACTACGTGTGGCTTATGGTACGATATATTTTACGTAGAAGCAGATACAACCAGTAAGTCTATTGATATCATGGCAAAGTCTAAAATAATACAATAATCAATATCATTATTTTATAACGATAAATGTTATCATATTAAACCTTTTTAAAGTGTATACGTACACCATGATAAATGTTATGATTTAGTCGAATTCTAAATTTATGAAATATACAACTAAAAAATATGTTAATTTTATAAGTCACTTCTACCAATATTTTTTTTGTAGGTCATTTAAAAAAAATTCAAGAAGACTCTAATATAACAATAATTAAAATAATTAATTATTATAACATAATGTGTTAAATATAAATAAAATTAGCATTTCGTTTTATTGCTTGAAATCTAAGAATCCCTGTTATTTAGCTTCACAATATTTTCCAGAGAGATGACGATAAAATGTTCTTAACGCACTTCAATATGTAGATTAATTTATTCAAACAGTAAATTAGGCAACTATTCCATTAAACGGCATAAATCATAAAATTATCTTTGCAAGATGACTTCAAGATACAGTTATCAAGGGCATCATGTATTTGCATACATTAGGCAACTTTTGCTATATTAAGGTGAGCGAATTAATTACTGGCCGTTTGATTATTGCCCAGTTCTATAAATAGGCATTTATACGATCTTAATAGTTGATTGCAGGGAAGTCTTCATAAGTTATAAATTAATTATTTGGGTTAAGTAAATAATATATGCGAATATGTATATTTATAAGTTTGTATATAATAAAATAAAAGTTGCATAATATTATTATTATCGCTCTTTAGTACATGTGAGATAAATGTATGAGATAACTATTGTTTCGGGTCCCACTAACGTAGTTAAAATATATATACAATTTTTGGTCCGTTGAATTACGATGCGATTGGTTTTTAATTTCTACATTTCGATTACTGTTAACGCACTTTTGGCAAACTTAATTTAAATTTTAGGATTTTTTCGATAATCAGTAATCAAAATAATATTGCGAATTAACCCACGACGACGCTAATTATTTATTGGTAAAACTAAAAGTAAAGAGTGGCTAGTACATCCAGTTAATAATATATTCACAGAATTTAAGCAAGATTAAAATATCATGTTCTATAATTAACACAAGTAAAATGTATATTAATTTTTGTTTCGTTATAGATTAAATTTTATTTGCTAAAATATAGAAAGCACTGCTGGCACTTATGCATTACTTGGGAGTTATAATACCTTACAACTAAATAATTAAATT
>DVQP01001967.1:0-13672 GCA_018231745.1 Danaus eresimus
TCGCTGCGGCCCAGGAGACCGTATGGTACCCCCTAACCACCCTCACCGCAGGAGCCCTTTGCGCATAGCGCAGTAGGGCTTTGATCCCCCGGCTCTTCGGGTGGTCAGCCCAAATGGGAGCACCGTACGTGGCCATACTCCGACAGACCCCATTTATTCTAACATATTAACAAACGGTTCGAAAAAAAAAATGTTTACTTTTGTCTCCGTCGTCATTTCGTAGAAATCATTGTTAGATACAGTTTGTTAACATAAATACAAAATATTTCTAGGTGAAATAAAAAAAACAATCAAGAAAATATCGATTGTTTCTCATTGTGAATATTCACTTCGCTTGTTAAAAAAAGTGAGAAAGATTTATTAATTATTTTTTATGAATTAATTTATGTCAAATTTGGTAAGATTTAGATTTAAAGAAAACCTGGTATGGCGATATCAATGACATGGTATCTCAAATGATGTCAAAGACTTTATCGACACATAGTAATATAAATAAAACTATGTTTTTTTCAATTTACTTCTTGTACTTTATTATCCTACATGTTCATGTTTCAACTCTTTGGAATGACCGTTGTCACTTATAGAGGATGATAATCATATTACCTTTACAGAGAAATGTATCGATCCCCTTATTGATATTGGTGTATTAAACATAAGTATCAATTTGTTATTCTTGTAAGCTATTTGTAAGACATGTAGGCCAAGCCAAAGGTCGTAAGAACCTGTATTAAACGTAGACTATGTAATAAAACATACAACCGCCAGAAGCAAAGGATTTCTCTGTTATATACATATCAAGATAACAAAACTTTTGACGAATTTAATTCCTTTTGTAATGACAATTAGCTCTTCCAGCGACGACAGTCGGATTATAATTTAATGTGATATCTGAAATAAATTATTCAGTCTTCTTTTTGATATTTTCATTATTTTGTATGTTATTAAGGAAACCGAAACTTATTAAACATAATATTGTTCAAAATCCTTCTAATTAAAAAAAATAAATTCATTAATAGTAGAAACCGTTATTTTTGGGGGCACTCAATTCATTACATCAAAACTAAATGAACTGCCTAATTCCATGTTACCAAGTGTTGTTTTAATTTAATAATATTGTAATGGATACAAAGTAATTTAAAAAATTGTGATGATTATTTAATGTTCCCCTTCATCGCCGTTTTGTCAAAGTAAATACAAAAATAAGATTTATTCTATACACCGCGGTCACGTTATTAAAATCCAGGCGCATATCCCTAGATTACACGCAGATAGAGTTAAAATGCTCTACTTTTTTTTGTATTCAACTCCTCCCCAATCTATTCATATCGTTTTAACAGAAACATAAATTTGAAAACAAAATATTCGTATTTTCTCCAAGTCATTTTCGGGTTCCCTTTATGCAAATGTAACAACACGTTATTAATGTATTTTAAGTAACTGGCACAGTTAAAATGTTACGCGATCCATTAGTCTAATTGAAATACAGCAATTCCTTATTAAATAACATCATTACGTGTTAAAACAAAACAAAACTGTTAACTTGGTGTGTTCTTTTTTGATCTGTTTACTACAAGCCAGGCTTTCAGCTCTCACCCGGCTATCACTACAAGGGTACAGTATGGAATAAACTTTTCTGTAACCGACAACATCGTGAAGCTTTCAGTCGGTGGCCAGCCGTTGTGCGGTGCGGAGGAAGTCTGATTCGCTGCCTCCGACATAAACTTTCAGCCGTTACGAGTGTTTCTTATTTTGTGTCTTTTATTTCGTGAATGATTTCTGATGAACTAGTCCGTATTTTGAAGGTATGTCGTTTTATTTAAATATTTTGCACGAATTTTAATTAAAAAAAAAACTTTATGAAATTTTATATTGATATAAAATATAATATTTTTCTTTTATTAAGCTCTCTAATTTTCTTAGTGACTAAAAATAAAATTGTATATATTATCATCATATAAGAGGTGTGTATTTAAGCCTTATCCCGTTTTGGGTGTATTTGTGTTTGTGCCCTAAAAAGGGCGCGGTAATGCCCGTAACACGCATTACATATCGTTTTAAAACCTGTAACATTAAATAAAAAACTTAAAGAAGAAATGTTACACAATAAATATCTAAATACAACAAAATTATCATATTTTTTCAAGGATATATGGAAAACCAACTCTGTGATCTTAAATTACGAAGCAAACACAGAAATGTCTTTTAATAAATATGATATTTTTTACTCTGATTGTGCGTTTACCACCTCTAACTTTATATACACTTACAGCCAATTGAAATTATAGTCAAAGACAATCCAGTTATATGAAGAATTGGTTTTTAATACTAATTATATATATTTTTTTGAAACTTAATATATTTTAAAAAGAATATATAAAAAAAAATATAACCTAAGCACTTATATAACCAACATTCACTTGTAATATTACTAAATTAATATAAAACATAACATCAGTCATTGTTAACTGGAAAAAAATAAATATAAATGAAAAAAATTTTTTTTGTGAAAACAAAAAATAAATATTACCGGAAGTATGTATTTTTTGTGTTATTTTGTATACGAAATAACAATGATAAACTCTCCCACACAAATGTGAAGCCGAGCAATGGAGGCTACCTATATAAGATTCAGTTACAAAACCGGTCGATTCGAGACAATATCTCCAATGAAAATGTCAGAATTCAATTTATGAGAAATTGGATTATTTCAAACTAGCTTAGAAGTTGAAAGAATTGCGGGACTGTGGTTAAACTCAGTCGATACTAACAATTTATCTAACTTAATATTGAATCCTGTAATTTTGTGAATGTAATATAACATTAAGACTATGTACTTTATATTTCTGTGGTTTTCATTGTTACTTTGGTAGAAGTTAGTATATTTTTTTTATTAAATCTGTGTTAAGACCTCATGAAAACAACCTCGCATGTAAAACTCACAGCAATATTAATTTATATTCTTATGATGCTTTATTTCATGAATCAATAAGCTGGTTGTCGCTCCAGCTACAATTGGTTCAAGTTCAGAAACTTTTGAACATCCATCAAATAAATTGGCGTTAAGTGCCAAGTTAAACGGAACAGAAGTTTTTTTGGGAATTAATTTATTTCGCATTAATATTAAGTTTTTTATGCCTTGTCCATTAAAACAATGCCTTGTTCTTATAAAGGTAATTTAATTAAATTGTAAATAAATTTATAAAAAAAATATTATGAAGGTTACAAAAGTAAAAAAATGTAAAAAGTCGAATTAAGTCATTTTTGTTTTTTGTTCAAAATTCCAAACTAGCATTTGGGTAAAAATATTTCTAAAGATTTAAATAAAAAAGTTTACTTATTCATTCCCAAATTTAAAAAATAATTTTATCATGTAAGTTTTATAGAAATTAAAAAGTTATAAATTTGTTATCAAACAAGCAAAAATTCAGAATTATCTAAAAATATTGAACATTTAAATTCTACTTTCATGAAAGCCACCATTTTTTCATTATTTTACGTTATTAAAAAACATGTTAATTAAAGTAACAAACAAATTAAAGGAAAACATAATTATTTAAAGCGCGTACCTAATATTTTAGGAAAATCTCAAACCTGCATTAACTACATAGCAATTTGGAAATCATGATCTCTTTAATTTTAGAGTTGACTGTAAAGATTTTTATATATGTGTTTTAGTAATATATTATGTACTAGGTACAAAAAAAGGTGATTTAAATATTATATAACTCAAATATGATTTCTTATTGATGTACATTATATTTAACGAAGTAAGTAATCATTACCAAATATAAATAAAAATATAAGACAACATGTCATGTTATATTTTATTAGAAATATTGAAGAAAAAACGAGATACCAAAGCATTTACGGCTTATATTTTATTTTATCTAAAAGTACTACTGTTTCCCTAACAACAGTAACAGCCCAATAAATAAACACAAATACGATGTAAAAATCAGATATAGAGGCATCATTCGCTGTTTTAATGGCGTTCAATATTTATTATAACACAGATAACGACTTGGACTCGTGAAATTAAACAAAAGAAATAGTTGACAGGTGTTAAATGAACAGCAGGATGTATGGTGAACTAATGTTATAAAAAATATTGTTAACAGTAATGATTATATAAATTATTCTTGAGAAAAAAAACTCAGGCAAAGTCTAAGGTTGTGATCGCAAAGATTCTCTTCTAAAATATTAAAAAACTTATATGAAAGATAATAAATACATTTGATTTAAAATTCAAATGTGCAAGTAATTCAGTTTCAAAGCAAACATCGTAACGAACAGTTCATCAGTTGTGTCTCTCCAGTTACAACAATGATAATAATACTGATGTAGAGATAATCAGTGAATATATCCTTTACCTAAAACTTTTCATTCAACTTGATTTCAATAACAAACAAAATGACTATCCAGCGCCTAGTCTTAAAGTTTATACATTTAGGTGTTATCTTTATAACTAAGAAACAAGTTTGCGTTTTTGTTTTTATTTTACAAAAACACATTTTCATATATTAACTCGTTCCCTTTTTTGGATCCTTAGCTCAAGGTTATTAAAAGAGCAAATGCTACCAACATCATGCAGCATCCTAGAACTTAAAATTTTGAGAGCCAGAGCACTTTTTATTACGTATGTACGTAAATGGGTTTAAAGGGTTTTTATGAGGTACATTTGCCGAAAAATGGGGTATGGGTGACGTTACTCTGAGCTAAACCGGCGGCATAAATAATGTAGCTGGCATCTAAAACCAAATGTAAGCTTCACGTAAGTACACACAGACCGACGAATCTCATAACGAACCCATGGTACGCTCGGCTGCACACTCATTAAATGACAATTATAAAACAAATACTTTATTAATGTCAAATGAAAATTTTAATTAAGATTGAAATAGAATTTTTACAAAACAAATAAATGGTGATTACAAAAACGAATCTTCTTTTTTTCTTTATTCCGCAATATTTACGAAGCAGGGAGATATGTCATATTGGACCTCGGGTTCACGTAACTTTTGTTTTAAAATTACATCAGAACTCGTAACTTTATAACACGAGTTGAGTATACATATCACGTAAGACGCTTTATTGCGTTACATTGCGGTGGAAATAAAAAGCTTTACCGCTCCGCTTATATATCTAAAGCTAACATTCTTATTAGTTATCTGAATTACAATATGATCCACACATAAAAGATATGTAAAAGCAGGTTTTATAAGTTGTAGTATTCTTAAAAGTAATGTGTGGTAAATTCTAAATTTATATAAGGTTTTAAATTATATTTTATTCTGTCTTCAAAACTAAGGGAAGTGCTAGCGTTTCGTACTGTCTTTTTTTGGTACCTCTCTACATCGAAATCATGATGTTTTAGTATGAAAACCCGCCCATGACGATCGAATCTAGGACCAAATTCAAATACATCCAATTAAAAACAGTCATATAACAGCGCGATGGCATTTCTTGGGGACTTGAACTGATATGCCAATATTGAGTTCTGACAGAGATTTAATAGACGTGCCTGAAGCCTTTCGAAACCTTGTAAATGACTAGAAAAGAAAAAAAAATCAATAAACATATAAGATTAATATATTTGTATTAAATTATCATAATATTAAAAGTCAACCTAAAAATGTAATCGTTTTCCGAAACATTTCATAAAAAAAGTAAGTGCTAGGATTTCTTTACCAACACTTATAATTAAAATTGAGAATCTGAACATAAATTATGGAAAGTCAACGAGCAGATATTAATTCGAAATATATTGTGTTGGACAGTGAATAGGCTCCAATTATTAATTTAAGTGCTCTGCGATCACGCGGCAAATATACACGTCAACATACTCCGCAGAATATAGTCATCAATGGTGTAATTAACGCGAGTCTATAGAGTTTCAACGCTAAATCATCGTAAATAATACATATGAGTATCAATTCAGAGTGGAAACAGTGCCAAATACGCTGAACATGAAGATAGAACTACGAGAAATTTAGTAAAATAATAATCTTAAAAATCAATCATCTAATGAGCACAGTGCAGATGATCTAACCAATATATAGCAAAGGCAATGATTTAACGTCATTAATTATTCACATTTTTAGTACCAGTGTTGACTGACAAATGTTCAAAAAAATACTTAGAGTAAGGTGTAAAATTGTTATTGGCTAATTTGATTAGAAATGTAATCAACAAACTAAAATAAACAAACATAAGAAATTATGTCAGCGATAGGTGAAATAATGAAGTTTCAAGTGGGAAGAAATTAAATGTTAAAATTTTTGATTTGGAGAGTAACTATTCTCTCCATTAAAAGAAGATAGAAAAATGTGAAGGTGAAGTGGTAGAGTATATCTCAGAAATGTTGTAATATTAGAAATCGGGAAAAGAAACGTCAAGAAATACAAGAACAATGAATTGAGAAAACAAATTATTCTAAGAAATAAGACCTCCTTCCATTTAATTTATAGACTTAGCATAAATACAGTGTAAATATACCAAATGAATAAACTACCAACTTTAGCTTTCACAGATACGAGTAAAATAAAAGAAAGAAGAAGAATACTTTACTTGTTATCTTCTCACAAAAAGAGATAAAGGTAGATCATGCAAACGATGAGCAGATGAAATTCAGCTGACAGCAGAGAGCACATGGACGAGAAAAGCTAAGAATAGAATCGTATTTAGAAAACTGGGAGAGGCTTACAAATAGGCAAGAAGGGGAATAATAGAATATAGTAATTTAAGCATGTGAAGGTAAGAAAGCAGCTCCCAGAACAAGAAACCATTAATTAAAAAATATACATATCTAATATAAGTTATCTTTGTAAAACCAAGTCATTAACTACAGACATCGCTGCTACTTCAAACGTTATTGAAGCAAGCCCGTCTTTTGGAGTAGTTTGTATATGAATATCTTTATACGATTCTCGGGAGAACCGTTTCAAAGTTAGTTTAACATTATATTATATTACTCTCTCAATTATACGCTAGAGTTGTTGTTTAAAATAAGGGCACAGGTTTTAATGAAATCATCTCATTGTCTTTGAACTTTCGAACAAAGAGAAACTAACTGATCGGAAAGGAAAATGTAAATTATTGGATTTTGCACATAATGCTAATAATCATCAGTCCTTTAACGATCCTTCTTAGTGATCAACATAACGCATGTTTGAAAACACAACACCCTTACTAAATTCAAACTTTGTACATCTGAATTGTAAATAGGTAATAATTGTATGAGCTACGTGCTACGACCTCTACTGAAGCGATTAGTTTAGACTATACTAGAAATTACTCAATTTTAGTCACCTATATAAAACAGTATTCTTAATTCATCTCTAAGATATAAAACGATTTAATATAGTTTCTTTTGTTATTATACTTCAATTTTATGACAAAATAAAACATATAAATAATTAAATTATCATAGAATTGTCATCTTTACTTAATTTTATACGAACGATTGTTTTGTAATAATGGATTAAGGCCCTACCGTTGATTAAATTACCCTGCTAATTTTACTTTCGTTCATCTGATATTATTTAATGTCTATTATCAGGAAAAATATTATATTTCGTTATTCCTTACTTTTTATTTATTATAATTATAGTTATTTTTTACTGTCTTTGCATATATGGATGCAAGTCAAACACGATCGACTACATCAAATTCTGATACATTATATATTTTTTGGTTCAATGCATTAGGATAATAATTCATTGCATAAGAAATGGGAGTAAAATTCATCCATTAAAACTATTTATGTTTAATATTAGCCGTAACATATTATAACTATAATTCGTGTAAGTAAAAACAAAACTGTGTATATACGACACAAAGTCAAGGAAAAACACAATTAATTATTTAAGAGTGACAGCAACTCGCACAAGATTTCCCTGAAGAATTAGTTTGGATAAGTGCATGAGTAAAATACTTATTTTTATATTAATTATTATTTAAACATTAAAATGCCCTGAAATTAAGTCGATCTCTGCTAAAATATTTCAAATTTCCGATTGATTCTATACTTTGTCTATTCATTGCCACACTGATTAATGTGTCCACGAAGGTTCATAGTGAATTCAATCTTTCAATTAAACACAGCAAACGTATAGTTTATTTGAACCTGCTCCGGTAAAAAATATTGTGCACAAAAAGGAAATTATAATTGTTAATTATACAGACAGATGAACCACTGTATCAATATATGTATCTCATCTCATAGAAATTTACAAAACCGATGAATTCAATTAAATATAGCAATAAATATTGTTCCATAAATTGCAAACCAATTTCCATTTATCTATATGTTATGTTTGTCTGTATTTGTTTTGTCAACAGTCAAATCATCGATGTAATTTTAATATAAGGCATTTAATCCTATCCAGAATGTAATATTTCATTTTATGTGATACATTATGACGAGTCTTAGTTTAATTAATGAACGTTATATATAAGAAAAATAAGATGCTTTTTAACAAGATGTCTAGATCTGATTTATAACCATGCGACAGATGTTGAACTCTGTCTTTTATATTATAAATTATTCCTGCTAAGTAAAGTTAAGGAAAATTTATGAAAATAAGTTTTATCTTATTTTATTTCTTACGATTTCTGATTCAACTAATGACCTAAATTAATTCTACGGATTTCAAAAATATAATATAACTATAATATATTTTATGATTTTTGTAATTTAAAGCGGATAGCTCTTAATTATCACTTCACCTTTTGATAGATGGAAATAAAGTGTTAGGTGGTAAACGCACTTTTCATCTTCATTTGAATACGTCTGAGCGTTTGATAACTTTTTAATATTTTATAGGGAAGCAGTAATATCAAGAACTTTTTATTTTAAATTAATCTAATATTTTTCGAATTACACTACGCGTATTTCATAGTATAATAGCTGCTGCAAAGTAACCGAAACTTAAAAAAATACTCGTTAAGGTCTTACTCATTGCCTCTTATATTGTTATAATTTCCCAATGGAATCAATTTATAATTCCTTGTTATTTGTATGTACTTAATTGAAATAAAAAATAAACACTTAAAAACCGCCAGCATATGTTCTCGTGTGTCGGATGTAGCTTAATAAGATAAAAAATCCTTACGTTAAGCTACTGCCTTTTAAAAGATAGCGTAAGCTAGGGCCTGAATTGAGGTCATGATTTTCTTAGGGTACGCCCCCGCTATCAAACTTATGGGAGAGGTTCCATTATTTACCTCAACAATTCAGCGAAAAAGTTTTAACCTATACCTTACTAATAAAGCTCCATTTGTAATTTTTCAAAAAAAAATATATCAATAGGAATCAATTTAATTTGAGGCCGATTTAATGAAATGCTTATCTCTTCAGGTACTATGTGTTTTTAGTATAAAGCCAAAATAAAAGCAGATATTTGATCTAAAATTTGGGCTAGACTGATGTGTTTTTTCAGTTGATACTTTTTAAATTGTGAAGAATAGATTAAAATTATAGAAGAAAGGAGACTATAATATTGAAACCCAACAACCTCATCCGGTCAACATTAGGTACCATAAAACCATCATGACATTATACAGAGTTGGCGGGGCAGACTACTATGGGTTGCTCTGGCTTACTTATTGGGTCCATTATTAATTTTGAGACTCTAGCGGAACACCTATCTTCAGATCCCTTTAGCCTCATACCGGAACATGAAATATATGGTGGTGGCCTGACTTTGTCAAATGCATTACAGCAATGCCACGTCTGATGTTAAGGGCGCCCAATAATTATTTAAATTGAATTACAAAGGTACACTATTTTAAGATTATTTTATTACATTACACATTACGAAAATCATTATTTATTTTTTATCTATTTCACGTTCAAAGTGCATTTAAATGTAGCTAAAGACTTTAGACTAATTACCAAAATATAAAAAACAATTTATACACTTTTTATGTTTCCTTGAGCCCTTTAGGCTAGTTAATGAGTGTTCTAATTACATTGATTCTTGGGCCGTGATCAATTTTGTCTTTTAAAAGCAAAACCTTTAGATAAAGTTAAGAGCCATTATATACAATGGCATAAATAAGTAATCTAATTTACCATTGATTACAAAATACGTTAAATATTTCTTTAATATCGACCGAGGAACAGTAAACTTTCAAAACCTCTAGTGGAAAATAATTATCTCATAATGTCTACTAGTACTATTATTTTTGATGCTGGCAATACTTGTCTAAGATTTTTTCTCACAAAAATAAATCTGTGATGAAATATTATTTCAAAAGGAAACATCAATGAAATCGCTGCCATCAAAGAAATACTGAATCCTAATGGCTCATTGTCGAGAAAGTTTTCCACAATCGCGTGTGTGAAAAAAAAAACAGTTCAAAATATTTGAGTACAATAAGAAGAAACCCATTTTACGCCCATTCAAGCGTTGATTAATGTATGTCACTTATAATTTGTTGCGAACACACATTTGATATCATTACCCTAATGGCTCTTGCCTCTCTTGTGAAGCATATAGATATAATTTCATGTTCACTTAAATATTTTAATATAGATTAAAGATATG
Organism: Danaus eresimus; assembly: GCA_018231745.1. Classification (NCBI taxonomy): domain Eukaryota; kingdom Metazoa; phylum Arthropoda; class Insecta; order Lepidoptera; family Nymphalidae; genus Danaus; species Danaus eresimus. Next base: position 10,551 of record DVQP01001967.1, read on the forward strand.
AATAACTTGATAATATGTTTTATAATATAATAATAATAATATATACGGCTGACCTTGAAATTTTCCGAAATGTATGTAAATATTTATTTACAATATGAAAAAAGCTTTTTAGGTTTTAATCTATGGAGAAAAGCTCCAAAACTTAAAAGATAATAATTTATGCTGGGTAGGAATAGTCTTAGTCTTACATTAGAGCAAGTGAAGGGATATTATTATTATTTTCTGAAGGGTGATGGCTTCCTGAAATAGATTAATTTATTTAATATGTTAGGCTAAAATTGCTTACGTAATCTTATTAAATATGATGGATCCACAGTCACACCCTACTTTTTATCATGTGTGTATAGTGTACCACTTCAATTATTTCCTTTTCATTACATCAAAAATGAATTGTTCGATTGGTCTAATATTTCAAGTTTTTTTTTTGTTGAATTAAATAATTTTAAGGAAAAATGAAATGTCTTCATTTCAATCGTCTTTTTTCCTTTCTCTTATTTTAAATAAAATTATCGTAAAAGCGATGGCTTCTGTTATGAAAACTTTCTTTTACCGAGTTGGTGACTACATTTCCTTCGGTTCTTAAGAGCTCGTGCTTTTAATATTTCATAATCGAACAATAATAATTACAATGGATGTTATTATTTAAAACGTTTACAGACCATAGCTATGTCTTACTATAGAGTCCATGCTTTTAACAATATCTCCATCTCTTACAATTTTATCCAGTATATGTCTTGAGATGAAACCTTATTATTAATTAATTTACCTTAGTTAAATTGTAATATTACTACAATAAAATTTCCTGTCATAAGAAACCATCATCTAAGCAAGATGTTTCTATCCAAAAAGGAATGAATATGCTTGAGTTATCTTAACAAGATTATAAACGTCACCTTCACCCTACCTTAGTTCACTGAACACGACTCCATTATCAGTCCATTCAACATAATTGCCCTTCTTTAACTCGTCATTACAGTAAAGATCAACTCTCCGTAATTATTATCCTTTTTAGCTCATATGCACTTCCGTGTCTCGTGTAAGTAAATTTATAGTAACACATATAAAAAGAGTATGAAACCAAAAGATCAACAATGCAGTGGTAATTGGTTATGGCTAGTATATCTCGGTAAAGTTTAAATTATTTATTGTATACCTTTGACAGAAAGTTTGATTTTATATAACATTTCGTTGCTCGTATTCATGTACCGAAACGTTAAGTGTGGGACCCAACATTTATTTGAAATTAAGAGTTATAGATTTATTGAAACCAAAATAAAAATAATCAAAAGTGCGTTATAATTACATTCAATTAATATGTCTATACAATTAAAATGTTTTGCAGTCAGTACTTTTGAACGCGTCGAGACACGTGGCGCATGAAATCAAACTTCGCACAAAATGCAAAGTTTTTCCGCAAAAGCCCTGATATAACTGTTCATAAATATTGACTACATGTAAGTTAATATTAAAGACAAATTTAACTGCCCTCAAATGCTTTGCTGTTACGGAAATATTACTATTTATTTTTAGTTTGAGTTTGTATATTTAATCAATTTAAAAGGAACTTTTTATTTTGTTCAATTTTTATTTTTAAGTTTTTAATTTGAAATTAAAGTTTTCAAAAGTTCCCATCAAAACTTATTACTGAAGCGAAGCACAAACTAATATACGTTATATATTATTTATTAAGTCTCTTTTGACTTACTCGATATGTCCTATAAGACCAGCGGAATGACATATCCTTCAAAAGAAACCTCAAATTCCACTCATATCAAGCCGAAATATTACTTAACAAATATTTAGTTTTTTTAAGTCCTTTGAAATAATGAATTTCAATCATGTTACGAAATTTCGTGCGGGTAAAATAACTTAATATGTTCACTAAAAGTCGGAGCCGTTTCCAGGCGGCACAGATAAAGAAAGCTGTGTCATCTTAAAGTTGTCCCATAAAAGATTAAAAGTAAATATCGCTAACACGGGCTTGTCACGTCCTCCCCAACCACTTTGTCTTTTGATAAATTGAACTTAGTACTGAGCCCAAACTTTGTAATTTCTAACATCTTGCTTTGAGCAGATTTTACGTGACATTAATAAATCGTATAAATCACGATAGTAATGAAAGGACGTGCGGATAGAATATATTTATATCGAAATGATATACAACATTAAAAATACATTTAAAGGATATTTAAGTATTTCATTTAAGTCATTTCATCCATTTCGAATGCAAAACTTTCACGTTTCCTCATTCATTAAATTTATCGCCAATCTAACATCTGTTGATAATCGTTAGCAATTAGTGACGTAATCAATCTCAATGCTCCACTTTCGGACCTGCGGTGATTCTGCCAAATTTGCCTCTCAAACCCTTTCTTCCCTAAAGACTTTAATAGCCGCTTTTTTTATATTTTTTTCATGTTAAAGAAACTGTAATGAAAGATTTTTGATAAAATTATAACGCTAACACATTTCGAAATAATTGTAAACATGAAAGACATCGATAAAAACTTTATAATGACAGAATTCAGTTGGAAATTGTGTTTACGAGACGAAACTGATGTCTTCAAAATATAATAACGACATCAAACTTTATCACTGGGACGTATGTGACAAAGAATGTTTTGTGATCCAAGACGTGTTTATGTGAAAGATTCTATTATTGAATAAAGAGTTTCGCCCTTAACGTTATCATAAAACGCTTAATGTGATACTTGCTAACGGAAGCCAGAGTGGTGAAACATAAAGTATATTTAGAAGATAAAGACAATATTCTTCGTATTGTAATAATAAAAAATATTTCTTTGTAAATATGTATGACATACTTAAAAGACCGAATAAGAGATTGAGTGTTATTTATCTCTCTTTGTTAGGGTTACAATAATGACTCACATTTTATGGTAGCTGTGACTTTTCTTATATAATCTTTAATATCAAATATAAGCATCGTATCATAGACATTGCAGGTCGATCAGAGTAATTGTATACTTTGTATTTAATGTAATTAAAACTGGCTTTATAAACAAATGTTATTCAATTCATGAAACTAAAATATTTCGGATTACTACGTTATTTTTTATTAATTTAAAACTACATAATCCCGACGTTTCGGTTACTTTACAGTA
>DVQP01001968.1:0-13672 GCA_018231745.1 Danaus eresimus
TATATATATACACAAGTAACCTGATAATTAAGGAGTCCCATAAAGGTGAAACCCAATTCTTTTCTTATAATTATTGTTAACAATTCTTTGCACAACATTTTAAATATATATTTAAAAAATCTGAATATTTAGGTATTCTTAGTTTAATTATGAAACGAAGGTTATACGGCACAGTAAAAATAGCTCTTATTTTCCATTTTTAATCAATTATTAACGGGATCAAGTTCTTGTCTGGTTTGAATCTGACACACAATAAACTTTAACGAAGCTGAAACATAATAATAGCGAATTTAAAATAAATTTACATGTTAGTTATAAAATCTTGCAATTTATCGTTTCTATGAAATTTTGTCAATATAGCACACCAATGTAGTCGAAATAAATTGAAGACCGATTTCACGTATTAAATTTGATCCTACACGTTTTATTTTTAAATCGGTTAACGAAGCACCTTTCTTGAACCAATTTAAAAAACATTTGTTTCGTCAGACTTATCGGAAATGTAATTTGTGGCAGTTAAAGCAATTTCCCGGTAATGGGAATTAGGTTAGTTATTTTCGTTAAGAAGAACGAAGTTTTTTATATGAATAACTTGCTCGTTGTGAGTGAAAATTCAAAGTTTTCCGCTCTGGAGACTTTAAATTACATCATTATTTAAGTGGGCATTTGAATCTCTTCAGTCTCCTAGAATCATGAGCTAATAGTGAGTTTTTGTGGTACTGCTAATCAGTTTTTATAAAATACCTAGAAATTATTATTTATATTATAGAAAAAGTAACATTCATTTGTTTGCACGGTTTAATTAGGTAGAAGTATGTTAACTATGTTAGTTTGTCCATATGAACAAAGGACAAGCTATAATTCAGTTTGTACTAAGAAAATTATTAATGACTTGTGGAATTGTAACATATTTCTATTTCGGTTTTATGTAATCTGATAATTATATATTACAAAAAGGTTTTATTATAAATCTAAATGTCGCATGTTATCATGCGGTGACCACATTTCTCGGTAGCAAGGTTGTGGTTGGGAGAGATGAAACGGAGAAGATCACTTTACACCTACGTTCGTTTTTCGTGAATTCCTTGCCATTAAGATTTCCAACCGCGTTTAGATAAATTCTGAGAGCTTGAAAAGTGACTCGACTGGTAAAAGGAAAATTGCTTGCAGAATAAAGTCAACAGAGTTTTGGTTAAACGGTCATTTATTAAGGTAATAACAAGACGGTACGAAGTCGGAAGTGTATTAAATTGAAAAATTTTCTAGTTTCATTTTGAGATGATATTTTAAACGACTTTGGTGTAAGAAATAGATGTGATATAAAACCTGTAGCGGAAAATTTTGAGAAAGACCTAAAATAGCAGGCTTCTTGGGTCATATTAAATTATCGTTATCTATTTTAAAACAGTAACAGGTACACAATGTGATAAAATTATGTTTCGTATTGTACTTTCTTCGAGTTTTAAATTATAAAGTATGTATTAAGTCAAACTTAAATTTATTTCGTTCAAATTTAATATATACTAAGAAGAACACTGCGAATATACGTCTGTAAAAATTTTCAGTGTAATTTTTACAGATTAATTTTTTTTTCTGTAAAAATTTTTCCATTCAGAGAATCATCGATATCTTTATATCAGCATCATAAAGAAAATCTTACTGTTGTTTAAATCAACAACCGGATAATTTTTTTTAAGATACTACGGAACAAATATGTGTGGAATTGAGCTGAATTATAATTAAATTAAGAGTATTATTATTTAAAATTAAATATCTAAGTATTATTATTTAAAATTATTATTTAAAATTAAATATTATTTGATATCTTTAAAGATATCGATGATTCTCTGAATGGAAATTACCATAAAATTATGTTGCGTAATAAAATCCGAATTAGTAAAATGTCCTTATAATATTTCTATGATCACAATTATAACATGCAGTAATCAAAACACCTAAATCTTATTTCTAAAAGACCTTCCTCAATTTTCGTTTTGCTGATGATAATTTAATTTTAAATAATAATACTCTTAAATTTATTATAACTCAGCTAAATTCCACACATATTTCTTCCGTAGTATCTTAAAAAAATTATCCGGTTATTGATTTAAACAACAATAAGATTTTCTTAAAGATGCTGAAACTAAAAAAAACCTTCTTTCTTTGAAGAAAAAGAGTACATTTATTTATATGTCAAAATGATTACAAAACAGCACTTTTAGTTTTTTACATTCACATAATGAATAAGTAACGTAACTATTTTCATTTAAAACTCTATATATTTATGGGTCGTGTCTCTATATATGTATATATATATAAATTTAAAACCTACATTCTTTCCTTTCATTCATTCTATTTTTCAATCTTTAGCCCTTCCTTATAACAGTTTTCAATTGGTTTTACTTATATTAATTTACTATTGACTTATACATATTTATTAATTTAATAATAATGTATGTGAATAGTTTAAAAAACCCTTTTAATTATAAGTTTTAATTAAATTGTTTCATTTTTAGACGTATCATATACACGAGAAGTAAACAGATTATTTTTTTCTTAACTTAGAAATAATTTAGAGATGAAGTGTGGGCTTAAAAATGTTTTCCACTGATCAATTACCATATGAGAGAAATTTTCGTGTTCAAAAGGACAGGAGCTGTAATTTAATTAGCTTTTAATACACGACAGAAACCAATTTGATGCAAATTCCAATGATAAAATATTCATAAATAATATGAGGTTGGTATTATATTATTGACTTTGCATTTTAATATTCAATTGTTCTGAACATTAATACGAAAACATTTTTATTTCGTTTTGGTTATGAATGGCCTATTTATCGAAACTTATAAAAGAGATATTAATCCGTGAAGAATATCTAGAACACATAGATAGTCTGTGTCATTTAAACAGAATAAGTACTGTACAAAACTAACATGTCTGGCAAAGTTTCAATCGAAAAACTAACAAATTTTCGTAACTCCTGTCTATTGGAAAAGTAGTATTATTTTATTTTCTGAATTTATTTTTATTACAGTGCCTTTAAATCTAAGCGTAAATATATAAAATAACCAATACAATACTAATGCATCAAACTAAGATTATAAATATAAGTTTATATATTATCTTTAATAATGACGTAATATTCAAGAATCGTTTTATAACCTTTTATAAGAATCACGGTTAGGAAGAAACGTGAAATTTAACACAGTCAAAATATTTATGGAAGAGATGTACATAGAATGCATTATAAAATATATTTAATATTTAAACAATAATCATTACACACACTAACATGTTTTTGACACATTCATATTATATAATACATGAATGTGTGTATTGTAACTAAATGTCAAATGTAACGAGATTATTTCTATTGAACTATTGAACTAAAAGTTCAATATTGAATGAATCATGTTCAGCATTAATGACGGTAAGTCAGTTTATTGTTATTACAAATGAATGTAGACTAAAATGAAATATTTTAAAAAGATCTCAAATAAAATGTCTTGTTTTACATGCTTACATCACTCAGGGTAATTAAATTACAATCGTTACGTATTAATTATTCTGAATAAACATACACGCTAAAAAGCTTCTATTGTTTAATCTATATTTTATTCACCGCTGAATATTTCCGTATTTGTTGTTGAGATGAACATGAACTTGACCTTGACTTAAGCGATGCATCCGACGCTTCAGAATTCTATTAGATATCGATTTAGTGCCGAGAGCAACACGCGTATGTACGTACACCGGAATGTATTTTCATATACATAGTTTTATAACAGCTGTTAACTTATATTAGTAGTATATTTTGAGATGTTTTGCGATATGTATTTCCAACAAGAAAAATGTTCTATTCGCATTTAATACTGTAATCGCATCGGTTTCTTAGCATTTCGACGAAAGCTTAGAAATTATTACATACAAGTGCATTATTGCTTCTATTTCGATATCTTTTCTTACGTACGAAAGTCTGTGTCATGCTCGTGATAGGTAATTCAGGTATTCTCAGTACAAATTAATTGAATTTTTAATTTATCATACACTTTTCAAGTATATAATGAAATACCATCATCACGCGTGTCGGTTGACGTATACGAAATAATTCATAAAGCATGTAGAGTTGATATGATAGCTTGTCAAATTTTCAGTTGACTCATCCCCAGGTATAAACGTTAGTGCTGCGGTTTTTGTGACAAATAGAACGCTTAGAGAAACATTATATTGAACATGTAAATCTATCATTTCTTAATTCATCCAGCCGCTATAACGTTGTACACTCAGTGAAGTTTATTTTTTTAATAGAGACGGAATCTTATCAGCATTCCATGGATTGACCCTAGCGGCACGGCCCACCGTTAGATTTGTTTCCGAATCCCGAAACCATTTCTTGGTCTAATATCTTTTTGTACTTAAAATATTACGTAAACTAACCTTTTTCTCTACAACTCATGATATATTCCATTATTTTAGATCCTCTATTCTAGAGTTAGCTATAGCTTTATAGAAGTAGTTGTCTCAATATTTTAATATGATTCCAATATCTTTATTACATTCTACCTTATGCACACGTACGCAAACTTTAATATATAAGATATTTGATAGAGAAAAAAATAAAAAATATATATTCTTCTACAACTGTTTTATAGATATGATTTAATAAAAATGGTTTCAGTCACAAATAAAAGATTAGTAGTTAAATATTAGAACTTTAAAATAAAAGCGGTATATTTAATCAAAATTATAATTAGTTACTCCCTATCTGTGAAATGTAAATTAAAATATATGTGTACCTTCTCCGCACCACTGGTTTTAATTATCATAATTCTAGATGCGGTTCCATTGGCGTGGATTTTTTAATTGGATCCCCCGAGAAATAACCACGCACGTAGTGATTTCATGTATGTATTGATATTACATCTATATAACTATTAATTGTAGCAGACACCTATGTTTGACATAATAATAATAAAAGTATGCAGATAATAGTAGTTCTAGGAACGCCGGTTTAACGGTCCGAAAGAGATAAGATGTAGTCGGAATGGTTTATAAGTATAAAATTATAAATAATGTTTCGAATATCGTCAAAAATAGACGTAAAAATTTTTAATCACTACCACGCTCATTAAAAAACAAATATCGTTTTGATTTCAGCTTAAACATGGCCAGTAAAATAGTCTGCGTCACATATTACTAATTTGAAACAATTTATAAATTCATAAAATCTGGTTTAAACGTTATTCGTACAATATAAATGCATACAGAATTAAAGGATGAATAAATTTGAATGGCAATCGTGTTTTATTTTCGTTTCATTGTTTTATATTGGAAGAATATTACTATATGTGTAGATAGATCGTTCTCATCCCGTGATCCTCATTGTCCGTAACAAAGAACTACTGTTCGACCTGAATGCAGATAACTTTTTTACATGAAACGTTTTTAATATTATTATTTTATATAAAATTTTATTAAGAGCCATTCAGCCAGCTTTATGAAATTATCACCGCGCAATATCACAGTAATTGCAAATCGATAGCGACCCGTCAATTTTAAGTTAATAAACAACTATCGGGCAATCACGGAGGCTTCGACGCGGGCACCTTCAATAACACCTAGTGAATGATTGGATCAAATTTTTCTACGCGTCAAATATTCCGTTGAATATTTTTATGAAACCATCCAAATATTCTGTATTTAAAGTTGTATGTAATACGCCGGGGATTGAAATGTGCACCCAAATAACATATAATGTGAAATAGATGTGAGAAGCTTTGTTTCATAGCTTTCTTTTATAATTTAGGGTCATTAAAGATATCATCAGAAAAAATAATTGGTTAAATAATAAGGTAGAATTAAATGATGTAATTGTTCGAAATCAATGCTATGTTTTGTGAAAAAATATCAAATATAGCATCCTATTCCTTAAAACTGCCACTGAATTAACTTTCTCAAACATAAGTCGTTTTGTTGAGCGACAGAAAGGTTGATCGTTGATAATCAGGGTCAAGAATGAAGTGATTCATGTATATAACGATTTTGTCTTAAATTCTGCAATTAAATAAATAATACTTAATAATTATAACAATATATGAATATTTCGTGTAACTGTGTCATTAGGAATAATAACTGATTGCATTATATGTGAAATTATATACTAATGAAAACATTGATCTGAACTGCTCGAGTAACTAAAACCTTTTTCTCTCACACCAGGCTTCTTCATACGACTTCAGACTTACGATGCAACATCCATTGAAACTAAAATTCACTAAGAGATAGCTGGATCGTCTTATAGCTCGCAATTTGAATTTTCAAACGTTTAAGCTTAATTCTCTATACTCAAGGTTTTGTTTGTGTTATAAATAATTTTAAGTATAACGCTTGGAGTCTCCAGGGGAGTATCGATCGTTCCTCATTGAAGCAAACTTAATTATGCTAATGTCTCTGTGAGGAAATTGTTTACAAAAAAAGTCACTTCTTAAACTACAATATAGTGAATTTATTTCTGTCAAATAATGTGAAAGACATTTACAAATTTTGTTTAGATTACAGATCTTTAAAAAAGATGCATTTTTTTGTAATTTTTTGGTTCATATTAAATGCAATTTCAAAGAAACAACTATTATTTAATAGTTCCAATCAATAGATGTGTACCGTTAGGATGAATGTTACTTTTATTCCTAAAATTATTGGTCTTCTCGTGAAACTTCTTAATTCGCTAATTAAATCTGTACCATATATCCAACAACATTTTGAACGAAATAGAAATACCTGTTATTAAATATTAGCATCAAATATTTCATCAAGATAAAATATATAATTAAAAAACTTTGTTAGCATATTCATAATAATAAAAACGAATTAAAAAGTGCATTGTCTTTGAGTCCGTACAAAAATTGTGAAAACCAACGCAGTAGAATAATTTTTGCGTCAAAGGGAATATGGATGTTTATTTGGTATCTTCTGTGAACCGATCGTGTTTCAAAGGTCGACATATACGTTCCATCCTACCTTTTTTTTAAAACTACAAACAAACGAACTTCCTTTGATATCCGTTAAAATCGACAAATAGAAAAATCAGTGCATAGGTACATGAAAATAAATTGCAGAGGTGAACCGACGAGATCACAAACAGTACGATAGTCTTGAAGCAACATCAATAACGAAAATAGAAATGTATTTTTCTGTAAGCCATGAAAGCTATTGATTTATTTTCTTTTCAATTATAATGAAACAACATTCTTCGTATTGTTTCATGAAAGGAATTTATCTCTATTTGGATGACAGAAAATGGAATTGCAATTTGCGGGATTAGTTCAGACTCATGGACTATTTAAAGATATATGGTGTAGATGAGATATGATGGAATTTGATATTGTAATGGGTACAGCTAATGATACTCTCGGGACTATATAGATGGAAGAGATCCATCATTTACAATCATAATCAACTACACGATAAATAATTAAATCTATAGAAAAGTGTGTAACAATACAAATATTATAACGGGATATGAATAGAAGTGTTAAATATTAATAAGCTCTTAATTAACTTGCGGTGTTTATTTTACTGTTCAAATTTACAATATTTAATGTATCGGGAATATTATACTGCATCGGGAATATAATAAAGAAAAAACGTTGTCGAAAAATGATTGTGATGATTCGTTGTTAAAATCATAAATAATTTTATAGTTACGCCAATATATTCTACTTAAAACAATTGATTTCTTTCATGTCTCTCACCGCGTCTTCTACAGATGGACGATCTTATTGATTTTTAAAATATATTTTTGGTAAAGAGGAAAAAACGAATATAACCAAACTGTGACCAAAGGTAAAACGTGAACAGAACAAACATTTCACGCAAGCGAAACCGAACAATATAAAACAATAAATATTTTTTCAAAAACTAGTAGCTAAGAATTAACATATCTTATACATTCAGTGCTATTTATGTGTGGGAATTATTGAAATTTAACTCTACGTTGTAAGTTAAGTGCAGGACCCGACAAATATAATAGACAAAAAATTACTATGAATACTTCATTGAACACAATAATAATTCATTAAGAAAATGGAATGAATGTTATAATTTAATATTTCAAATTTCAAATTATTCAGTGACGTAATTCAGCTCATACTTTACTCTTAGTTTTATCACTTCAAGTTAAGAAATGTATTAAAACAATTTATTTCATAAAGTTATTGCAGAGTTTCTACTTTATGACAATTAGGAGTTTTGAAATTGATTCAAAACTTTCCCACTCAGAGTCTACCGAAACAGTTTCTGTGATTACTTTAGATAATACTGATATGTGTTTTAAAATTATCAAGTTCTAATTTGAAGTTTGAAGTCGTAAATGACAATTAAAAACATCCAATTATGACGATGAATATAAATCAGAGGTTCCGTAGCTTTGAACACGTTTTCCTAATATAAAAGAAATTGTTTATCCAGCGCCTCTTTGTGTCGTTATAATCGAGTTATTAGAATCATGAAGAACTTAAAAAATATTTCCTGGAACTAAACACCCGTTTGTTTTATTGTCTATTTATAATTTGTAAAAATTTATTGTTACATAACACACAACTATTTTTATACTATTTAAAAGCTTCAAATAAAATTCTTCGAAACCATGAAATTCTGTAAAAAGTGATGAACAAATTTTCAATATAAAAATATTAAATTCGAACACTTGTCTCAGATGATTAATTGTATATCGCATCGTTAATTACTTTAACGGAACAAAATCAATTAAAAATTTACCCACGTTTTTTGTGAATAATGACGTTATAACGATGACCGGATGTTATAATATTTAAACTACTGCCAACAAATTGATCTTTTATACTTACCTGTAATATGTTTATCTTCCGATAATTATCTATTCTAATCATACAAATCGATATACTGAAATATGATTTATCAGTAGCAATAAATCAAATAACAAGAGTGTTACTATATATAAGCTTTCAAAGTAATTAGCTGACGAAGCTGAATTTAACATATATATTATCAAATCGCCCTAATAGATTGTTTAAATTTTATAACTAAAAAAACTACAAATAAAACAATACAATTTAAATAATTTCATTGCATGAATGTTGTGTATGTGTAAAAGAAGTATCCTTGAAGTAAGACGATATAAACTTACCAGTTACCAGTTCTTAAGTCAAGGAACAAAAGACAAAGTCACGGTTACTATAAATTAATAGAAACGTCGGTAGAATGTAAAAATAAAATAATAAAATCTTAGATATCATTATAATAAAGCAAGACAAGGAAATAATATTCCTAAATTCGTTTCCTATCGATTCTTATCACTATACAGGAGCAGTTTTATAAACTATAAAAATGTAAAAAAATATATATATAAACATTGTAAGAAAAAAAATAACACTATTTCAATACATACATATATTTAGTATCAAAAGAATTTCAACCGTTACATTTTGTGTTCAAGATAATTCTGTATCGGGAATAATCAATATTCCAATCTAAATCTACACTATAGACGATTTAGGTTAGTGTATATTTAATGGAACGGTATTGTTCTTCCGACGTGTCAATTAATTTAATCGACCGGTGACGTTGAACCAATGACTCAGATTGAATCTGGCGAAATCGGATAATTTGATTCAAAGGATATAGACGGCTGTAATACCATAAATTTATGTATTGAAACCGCATACCATAATTTAATATTTTTATTATATAATTATTTATTTTTTAACACGTGTTACATATTTTTATGTATAATAATTTATTTTCAGGGATCGTTGTACTATCTCAGTAAATAGTTTAAAAGTTAATTTAATAAGTCAATTATATAGAGTACAAACACATTAAGAAAGTTTAATCACGGTATCGAATTCAATAATATCAGAGGAAAATAAAAGCATCAAAAAATAATTCTCTTTCATAGATAACGCGTACAAGAAATAAAAACACTTCAGGTCTTACAGAAAATAAAAGGCTCGACTTATGATCTTCAATCGGATTTATTATCTTGATATATTTTTAGCCTCTGAACGTAGGATGAACTTTGAAGACAGGAAAACCACAAATATACCGATAACTCCCGCTGGTAAATCCATCGTCTCTTATTTCTATCTTTTAAAGAGCTTAGGTAGCCGGTTTCCTTTTTCAAGCCATCGCTTGTGATAAATATCGCCCGCAATTACTTTAACTATAATACTGTTGTATATTTATTACCGATGTTTGATTTTGATTATGACATCGAAACTGATTTAGAAAAAAAAAAAATAACAAACGTTCTGCTATAACTCAATTGTTTTAATGAAACAGTTGCAAATATAAAGACGAATATCCGTCGTAATTCATGACTCGATTTTGAATCTCGGAAACTTTATGTCATTTGATACGAACTTTAGGATTCCTAGTACCTTAGCTGGTCCTTATCTTTATAACAGTCTTTATTAAAGAAGTCCTTTTTAGAAGAATAATTAATTGACTTATTTATCATTTATGTATAATTACTAATCAGAGTGAATCAATATGTATACAAAATTTACCCAAGACTACGCATAAAAATTTTAATGAGCATTTTAATTTAGTACCTATGTAGAAAAATATTAATTTAGTTTAATATTTAGAGTGAAAAGTAAATGTTTAAATCAGACTGAGATAGGAAGACCGAATGGAATCAAATTAAGGATATCTTCCCCACAAACTTATTGAGGTATTTAAACACAGAAGTGTTCATAATAAGTCTGCAAGGGATTTCATAAGGTATTTTACGATAGATCCTGTTAGCAAACTCAGTCACTCGAGAGGATAATGGAAATGAAGTTAGGAGTTGAATTAGACTACATAATCGAAACAGTGTTGAGGACATATGTAAAAGAACCAAAGTAACGGACCCAGCTTTTAGAGTTGCAAAACTTAAGTGGTGGCTGGGCTAGAAACAGTTCGAAGGGTCGATGGGCGACGCTTCCTAAAGGTTCTTGAATGTTACTACGCGCTTCTACTACGCACCGATAGGCAGCCCACCCATTGCGCCGTTAAGTGTGGTGGGATTTTGGTGGATTTTAGACACAACACCGGCCCACAGACGGTAGCCTCGGATGAGGAGAATGATGATATAATTCAAGTTAATAATGATCACCTTTGCAAATAAAAAGAATCAAATTTGAGTGTTTACCTAATTACTGAGACACATTTTATATCAAGATCATTTTTTTAAAAAGTACAATAATTTTCCTCAATACACTTTATATAGTATTATATTTTTCTCAAATCAATTCTTTATAATAATATTTTAGAGTACTAGCCCGTCCACAAATCCGAACTATTCTAAATAAGTATCAATATTTTAATTACGGTGAAGCAACATTTAGAAATTCTAATAAGTTATTCATTGAGTTTTTGGTACAAACTATAAAAAGAATGAGGAAGAAAAATCAATAGGCAATAACAGAAAAATACATAAAAGACACATAACTTGTATAGAATCGGTATGTGACTCTTGTTCCGGAAGTGCCACTACAATCCGTTCACATGACCGTGCGTTTCTACTCGGCCTGTCTGCATTCAGAGCCTTCTTGACATCGTTTTCATATTGGCAACAGATAGAAAAGCGCAATTTTTATAGATTCTTGTTTATGCCGGTATTTTATAGACATGTCGCAAAATTCGTAATGTAATAACGATAGACAGCTAACAGTTCTAGTTTACATAATAAAATGATCACGACGAATTGCAAAATTTGGTGTTAAGTACGCCATCTAAAAATCTTAATATATTTAATATAATAATACTTAATAAAAAAAAACATTTCGGTATTATAAAAGGACAAAATTCTAGGTGAACATTTATAAAGGCTACTAAAATAGTTTTCACAGGTCTTTTCATAGTAATAAAACACCTGTTAACCACTCATACGAACTCAAAGGAGATGAATTTTCTTTAACCCTAAGAGCGTCATAATAATGTTTTTACTCAATTTAGATATAATCTTGGTAGTTTTATATAAAAGATTCCAGAAAGAAATTTTAAAATTGTAATATAGAAAATTCATCTTGTTACATTCAATTTGATTAACGATTTTGGGACATGTATTCTTTTATTTTATTTTAGTTAAAACTTTAAAAAAAAAAAATACAAAATTATAAGATGCACCTATCAAATTATTTTGAGAAAAAAAATACATAACGGGAACTCTTATAAAATGCGATGCTAGTGAAAAACGAGCGGCGAAGATAAAAAGTCGAAATTCGTATAAAGCACGTGATACTCCATACAATCAAGAATTTTAAAAACATTGGCCTATAAATATAGGTAACCTTCGTTGAATTATGAAGTAAAATTTACTTTTTCCAGATCGAAATAAGAAAAACACTTGTTTTTAAACTACGTACTTTCTAAAATAAGTCGTTTTTGACTTCATCACGTCAGACATTAATACAATAAAATTCGACAGCATTAAGTAAGCAGAATCGAACAATTTCCTGACATCATTTCTGTTCTACAAATCATATGTTTCAGAAAAATTATTTACTTATGTCTGTATTTTATAATGACTTGTGCTACTTCATGAAAACACTTTTTCGCTTATTTTCTCCTTAGTTTTAATATGTACTGGCCCATGACATACGGCCTTCATTCACATACAGACGCAGATCAATCAAATTACTATTTGAGTTACAATATTTATGCCTTTGATCGCAACAATGAAACAATTTATATTAACAAAGTATTTCCATATTCGGTATAAATAATATTGGATATTACATAAATAATTTCAAAAGACTTTATGATGGCCTATATATGTATATATATGTATTATTTCTACTTTTAGGTGATTCTATTTATAATTGTAAGAAAATATCTTTGGACATACACATATGCATCATTATCAGACAGGTGATTTGAAGCAATTGGACGGTCGTAAAAAAGGACTAAGACTTACAATTTCCATAATTATTTTTTTTGATAATCTGTTTCACAGAACAATAAAGTTCAAAGATTGGATTTCTTTAGAAATAGTCCATTGATATTTATATTTTTTTGGTAAAGTATTTCTTCTAAGACCTGTCAAAACCATCGACTTTTTTTGTAAATCCTTCGTACAATAATGAAGCAATCAAGTTTGTAAATCTGTATTTCGTTTTTACTATTTGGAGAATCCTTTTTGCTATTCATTTTAAATCAAGTTTTAATGTCAGTTTCTATAAGAGGAACACAATAGCATTAAAGGTCATTCGACTTTATTCTTCTTAAAGTAAATAGAAATTCCTGCCTTTCTTATTTTTCTATCTTAAGTAACAAACTTTAAAGTTTGTGAAGCATTGCAGTTGAATTTATCTTTTAAACTTTTATTATTTCTGACTCTGATAACTTTTGGTTCCCTCAACTTGTTTGGTGAAATTAATAATAAATGGATTTTTACTTATAGTTTTAGAGTTAAACTTATTTATAAAAAAAAATCATTTTACTTTCTGTGTCATGTATCAAAATTATTTTTTAAAACCAATAACCATCATCACTACCCTATCAGTGCCTACTGCTGAGCAAAGGCCTCTTCTCACATGGAGAAGGTTTGAGCATTAATGACCACGCTTGCGCAGGGCAGATTGGCGATTTCAAACCTATAATTTGAAATTATAAGTCCAGGTTTCCTCACGATGTTTTCCTTCAC
>DVQP01001969.1:0-13668 GCA_018231745.1 Danaus eresimus
GCGGTCTCCAACTAGTCGCTTACAATAAATATCTCAACTGAATAGATTATAGTTAGAAGGCTTGTGATATCTCAGTTTGCTTTGTCCGTCTCCGAGTCCGACTCCACTTAGGAGGAGGAGGAGGTAAACACTTAATTTGGGTAAACACTCTGTGTCAGGTGTCGTGCGTCTGTTACTACACCTTTTATTTATAAAGTAGGACTCGACATTACATTCCAGAACAATCTTACGAATACTATCTATGAACTAATATATTGTCTATGGTTTATTACAGTCCACGCTCCGAGGAGTCTGAGATCGAATAGATACGTATATTTTGTTTTCGTCATACATCATTTTTATTTTATTGGATTGATCAAACATGGTAGCAGATATGTGCATATTAAACGCAGCAGACGGGAGGACAAACAACAACAAAAAGGCATAGCGACAACTGTAAACGCCTCCGTCGCGAAACAAAAATGGCCGCCAATTAGTTTAAGAATGAAGTAACCAAACATAACCTAATCCAACCGGCGCCTTCGCCGGATAGGTATACTATTTATATTACAAAAAAAAACTACAACCAGTCTTCCTGTGCTAATCGCTGCCAATTACAGGCGGGCGAGTGTGTGCGGGTAACCTTGAGTCCGTCCAACGACTGCACTTGATGCGGTGTGTGTTCGGAAACGCGCCGGGGCACGGACATACGATACGTTATAAATTATTGTTAAACAAACAATAATCACATCTGGTGATAAAAAGAAACGCGGGCGGGTTAGTCATTACAAGGTTTCGATCAACATTCATAAGTTCACTATCAATGACACACTTAAATTATTGTAAACGAGGCAGTAATAGCCGTTCTGGCACTTTTATATGAGAGTTATAATTATTTCGGTTCACGTTTAATGAAAGGAATAAAAAATATTTGATTTTCTAATATAATGTCATACAAACGCAAACGAAGGCAAGTCTTATAATTGCATTAGTCGTAACGAGTATCCGATCGTGAGGATCCACTGGATGCCGCCACGGATCGTGCGTCTCCTTCCCTCTCACTCTCCCTCCGTATACAGCGGTCACTCTCACTCGCGGATAAATTGACGGAGGAAGAGAAAGATTGATGATTTAGGAATTAAACCGATCCTGCCCTCACAGCTCACTCGTATAGTATTATCGTTGAAGTTCCGTTGCTCGCGAGTTTTTCTGTCGTTTCTATTTATAGTTGAATAATTTCATGTATTCAATACATGGAGCCTCTTATAAAAAGCTTATTTATGACCGCGACGACTCGCTTTGTATTCTCAATAGAACTGTTTTCCAACTCCACTGACCGGCCTGAGATGTCGAGATAGCTTTATTTATAATGTGATGTATGAGCTACTGTAACGGTTATGCTAAAAATTTATGATTAGAAACCACTATAAATAAATCCCTTTCTTATTTATTCTTCATTAACTGAAGCCAAGGTAGGCATGTAACTACAGGCGGCTTCTACAAGTTACTTCCATACAATACGGTCACTTACAAAGTACAAGAATCTATCTCGTTATTATATACATAAGTAGTTCGCTAGCTATAGTAAATTTCTGGAGTGTCCTAACGTCGGCGACCCCTTGTCACCTGGTCACCTGGTCAGCTGGGCAGCGTACAGTTCCGCCCATGAGCCATACATTACTAACGCATTATTCGTTTTCGTAAATATTTGATAATTACCAAATTATCTCAAGTTCAACTGTAACAATGAATGTTCCACAATCGTTATCATTAGTTGTTATTATTACAACACTAAGAGTCTTCGTCGGTTTCTACTTCTCATTGGAGCAGTTCCAAACCTGATCCTCACCAATATAATGCAAGCAAAAATGTTGTCTGTAGTAAAGACGTCTAATTTTATATTTTGATGTTTTCTTTGTTGATGTGACCGAGGTCGCTGGGAGGACATTTTACAATCTTAGTCCCAAAACAGAATAACAGCCATCAGATGAATATGTTTTAAGGAAGCTGGAGCTAGTTACATTCATTGTGCGCATTATCTGCGTCCTAAATATCATTGGGAGTCGTTCCGTCGACTCTATGTTTCACCTTGAAAGGAGATTATGTAAATTTTCCTTAATAATAATTCCGATAAGACAGCGGCGCTCCCCCGGGGTCGACGACCGATCTGATGAGATAACAGCTGACCCGCGATACCGGCTCCGGCATCTTAGATACAAGTTGGAGTCGCTGGACATCTCCGTCTTATTGGATGGGCGGTGTTTGGGCTCCCTCACATATTATATACGGGCATCTCATTCTACATGCCCACATGATCGATACAGATGTAGGTCAGATTGCTAAACCTGAGTCCAGGTGATGTAGTTGGGCTCGATACAGTTGTTCCCGTCACCTGGAAAGCTTGACTTCTGTTCCTTACATCATACATATATACATATTTATGAAGTTAAAGTCGAGCTGTACATCATATTATACTGTTTAATATATGCGTATAAGACTTCTCACTTACTATCAAAGTTTTCCACATTCGTTCCACTACATTCATTATAATGATCCCAATAAAACGGTGACATTGGCTCTACATTTAATGTAAAGACTCTATCTCTCGGACCAGTATAACGTGATCCTTTTGCGGAAACTGTTCGGAAGCTTTCCGGGACCGCAGCGGGGGGAGTAGGGGGCACGAGGGAGGTCAGCTTACGCTGGCCTAGTGAGTGTGTCACGTGGTGTGCGCACGCGCAATATTATTTGTAATGTCGGTCAATGCCCCGTACATTAGATAAAAAATATACGAATTGTTTACGTGGTTCGTTACGCAAATGTCGTTCAGTGATACAATCAGGTTTGTTTATTGTAACTACTTCTTTAAGGACTGATACTGCTTCAGCGTGTAGGATGGCTCTTGTCATTGTATACTCGTCTGTTTAGTTTTATTAATAAATTATACGAAAAACATAAACCCCAGCGGTGGCCGGTCGACCCTCAAGAAACGTCTACAATACTAGAATCATAGCGAAACATTAACAATATTATTCAAGAAACCCTTCCTTAACAGAAATTTATCAAAGAAATTAAACTCGAAAACAAATTTCCTCCGAAAATTATATGAAACATCAAAGAGACGTCTCACATTATATACAATGAACGGAGCTCGGTGAAAACCTGTCTAGCGACTCGGGAAACTGAGGAAAGCTCTTTGACGAAAGTGGAAAAAGCTCACACACTCACACTATGAGACGTGGGCCTGTTGTGTATCGATGGGGGAGAGTGTGTGTGTCGGCGTGTAGCGAGACACGCACACGAATGCGGCGTCGAAAACGAAAGTGTCCGAGCGGAGCCGACGGCGGCCGAGCCGAGCTCACCGAGTCAGTGGAACTCAGCGACGAAAGTGGGACATCAGTCCGCGGTACGACGCGACACACGGCGGACGTGCGCATAGATCGCACAGAGCGCACAGGCCGCACACACCGCACAGGCCGTACAGGCACGCTCAGTGACATAATCCGGAGCCGCCACCATGGCGGCCGAGTGAAGCGATCCACCGACCATGATGGCTGTGGAGAGTCGACCGGCTAGCGCCGGCCCGGAGGCGCGCAGGGCTTCGGCTGCGGACCGCAGAGCGATGAGCGCGGACTCGGAGCCCCGCACGCTGGCCGCGCGGAAGGCCTATCCCGACGAGGACGGAGATGCTCCTCTGGACCTGACTGTGCACACGCGAAAGGAGATAGCTGTCAGAGATTTCGCCCGCCACCCTTTCGCGGATCCGGCGGATTACGTGAGGGCCCAAGCCATACTGAGGCAGTCGCGAGAGTTCCTGGCCCCGGGCCGAGACTCCGGCACCGACTCTGACGACTCCGCAGGCCGCCTTAGCCCCGAGGACCCAACCTCCGGGAAGGCATACAAGAAATCCCTCATGAAGAGATACAGTAAGTCCAATACCTCGCGCTGTTCTCCTCTCCTCGTCCATCCGTCTCCCAGTTCTCTATCTTCAGAGAAATATTTTCATAATGTTATTATTTTCTCGTATTAGTTACACAAAACAAAACGTTGTCCATCATGTATTGAGTGATATTCGACTAATATTTCTGTCAAAAATTTTTCTTAAAGTAAGAGTGAGAATAACACATAAACCTGTCGACTACGCCGTAGAAGGTCTACGTGTGTCTACGGCACTGATAAGGACGGTGTTATGCAAACGCGAGCATAATTATTTTTATTTGTATTGGCTTGGATAATATAAGTCAGCATGTTACATACTGGCCTGACCTCATTCAGGTTTGACTCATGTCTTGTAATCTGTTCACTTTTTAAAGAGACTCTTAAACAAAGTAATTCCAAGTAAACGAATGCGATAATTTATTATAAAACAAAGATTCACTTCAATAAATTTATTTATTTCCTAAAAAATATTAAAACATATTTAAACAAATCATTCGGATACACTTAAGTAAACATAATTGTAGAACGACAATAACAATTATCAAACAATAGTTCTAGAGAAGTACATACAATGAAAAATACGATCGAAGGAAACACTCGAATAATGACGACATTTTACTAAAATAAGTAATCGTGTGATTTAATTGAGAGCAGTTAAGTAAGATAAAGTGTTATAAGTACCTCTGTTTGTACTCGTATGTGAGTCTGCTGGCCTCAGTGGTCCGAGTCCTGTCCCTGGTGTGACATCACAACTGATCTCACAGCCGTACATTCGATACATTTCATAGTAAACTAAATGTCAGCGTACATTCAATGTTTCCGCATACGAAGCACACAACCTAACACACATGTAGTACATCAACACGATGCCTATATTGCAATACTTCTAGCGTCTGTAAATAATATATAGATATACATAAATAAAATATACAGAACATTGTTAACTTAATATTATGGATGGTATCAGTGAGTTAGGGAAGGAGAGCATCGTCTCCGTTACAATAGATGACGTACCGGTTAATATTAACACAATGTCATCACGCCACAGACAGTCATAACATAGATATATACATAGAAACAGGCCTCTACTACATTGGATTCATAATAAAGTCCCAGGTTCCTCTTACACTCTCTTTCCATATGTTATCTGAATACAAAGAACTCGCCAATAACTTCATCTCCTATTAATATGACCGTAACACGTGAAACATCTCCTGCGGACCTTCAAGGATCTGTTTTATAAAAATTCGTTAGTACAAGCGTCGGTCGTGGGTCGTATCTCTCGTACGAGGTGTGTGCATGTTACCAGTATGTGGCGAGGCTGTTCTGGTCGGGAGTAGTTCGTGTATTACTTTCTCTGACCACCTCAGAGTGTCGTCATACCTAGTTTATGTTGTTATAAAGTTATCCAACACTCACATGAGTGTCACTATGAATGAACTATGTCTTTAAGAGTTCTCCATCAAACCCTTGGCAACATTCGGCCGGGTTGAGGTTACACAAATTACAACTAAATTTTTCATAATGTTTTAGTCGCTTTAGAGTTTAGATAAGTCGTTAAATGTTTTACTCCGGATATTCTTATATGAACTCAAATTATCAACCTTTAGAAAACTATTACAACAATATTAAAGCCACGTCTCGCAGACAATGCAAAATTTTGTTTTTAAATAAAACTCTTAGTGAGTAGAGCCTCGTGATGTGAGCACCTCCTCGTGGATCGCTGCATCATCAATTCGTGGTAGCGGGTTCGATGCCCCGGTTAGTTCCGAGTACGGACAGACGTCTATGATGAGCGAGCACGATTTGTTTTAATACATATCGCATTACAATCGATTGTCATTTCACATAATACGTCCTCTCAAATTATATCGGAATAAAGATACATACATAACACTAAGGAAGGCTGTATCCGTCTGATGTGGGTCGACCGTACCCGTTGATGACGAATAAAAAATATTCGGAAGTGATCGGCTTTCCTCATTCCCATGAGTATCGAGGAATTGGTACAGGATACATGCGCCCGCGCAGCTGTCCACGACATAACGCACTGCCAAATCACGGTACCTGCGGAAGAGAAAGGCTTCGAAAAAATTATAAAAAAAACTATTCGGAACTTTCATCGAAGAGGTTACCCAGGAAATGATACTAAAGATTATTCTAGATCAGTTAATCTGTTACAAAGACATATTCGTCGAATACAACAGCGATGACCTGGAACCGAGAACGATTCAGGACATGTTCTGGGGCTAAAGGTCTTGATACCCAACAAAAACTACCAAAACAATATAAGTGAATAGTAAAAAATGTTAATATTAAAAGGCTGGCGGCGACACGGCGGACGGATGTCAGTGTGCCGCGTAAACAATGAAGTGCATTCTGATTATTTAAAACAATATTCGACAGACACGAGCCACGACACACAAATGATAGAACTGCGATAACTGCCTCGGAATAACTTGGTCTGTAATTGTAATGTGCATTAAGCTATCCACTTGTTGTCACTCACCGGTCGTCTGACTTCATCTCTTTAATAATATTATATAAAGTCTATTCGTAAGGTTCGCTCTTATCACTGGCATGTGTTTCAGAAGATACACTTAAACACAAGTATCAGAGATGAGACCGAGGCGGCCGGACTAAAACGAGTCTCAGCCAGTCTCCAGAACATCGAGCATCCCGCGAAGGTTGCGAAGGTCGCGGGGGTTGCGGAGGTTGACGTTCTCGGAAATGTATACGTGTATCATATATTACATAATAGTCAATTATTAATAGTCGATGGATATTTCTATCGATACGAGCGAGTCGTCGTCATCCTGTTCCGTCCGATTGAAACAAAACCTGAATTTTATATATTTCTTTAGCATTTCTATGACAATCTTATAAAAAATATTCCTTTTTAAAATTTGACCCTACGTTTATATTTACAGAGGCGATTATAGATTAAGAGATATCTTGATGTTCTATATTGTATGCGAGGAGAGGGTTAGGAAGGGTTGTCCTTTTTTTCGTTCAACTTCCTGGAACCGTGTCGTCTCACTCGCACTTTAGAGAAACGGAACGGACGAGTGAGATGGCCATAACGAAGATTTTTTTAAATGCAGTTTCAGTATTCAAATGACATCCGTTTATAGATATTGACTAATAAACGAGCGAGCCTCGCGCACAAAGACGGCGATAATAGTATGTGGAACAGTTTTACAACTTCCGAACACACGATAAAAAAGTGCGCAAAAAACTAATAGCCGTATTCACATGTATAGTATTCGAGTGTGGAGCATATTAGGAGGTTGTGTAATAAAAGTGTGTAAGAGCGTTTGTGTCTGTGTACCTTTTAAAAACTGTAAAGTGCGAATCGGTTGTAATGTGCGCACGCGCAGCGATGGCCGGCCTTCACCCGTCGCGCAAGGCCCGCGTTTCACAACAGACCTGTTAGATTGAGGCCCCGCGGTCCGAACGGTAGCACGATCAAACGGTTCACAAAAAAAAACAAGACGAAGAAAGGACCCACTACACTAATATTATCAGTATAATAGTTATCGATTACAGACGACATTATAACTGTTTATATATGAGGGAGTAACTGCATTTCATATTTGTCTTCAAGCCATACGACGCTTTGTTATTTTTACTAAACACTTCAAATAAAAAAATTTGACACAGTTCGAATGTAACATGTGATTTGCGGTGCTTTAACTGGAAATAGTTAATAGGGTCAAAGTAAAAAACGGTTTCCGTAACCTAAAACCGTTCACCTTGCTCAGTTCATCTGTCATAGAAAAAATACTTAACCCAATTTTTAAACGTTTGCTATAAAAAAGCTACCTGCCGGTAGCGGGTCCGCCGTACCTACACCCCTCGTGCAAAAAACATTAGTAGAGAACGGTTCTTTAGTGCGGGTGCCGACGTTTCCTCGCGGTTTTTTAACGCAAAAAAAATTTACGACTGAGTTTCGTATTCGCAACGGTACCTTTGCTTTTGTCTATTCGCAGATGGTTTTGCAAAATTTTTGAAAAAACATTTATTTTATATTTTGGTCCCCGTTTGTTTCTCAGACAAATGTTTGAATTCTGTTTTGTCAACAAGACATCAATGTACAACTTGTACAACTTTCTTTTGCAATCTTTATCGAATCAAACAAAAATGGACACTCGCTCCCTACCGCAGACGGTTCGATTTGTCATTTGTTATTATTCCTAAAGACAAAAATAATCGCAATGGTCAGGTCGCTAGCTGTAACAACGTTCATGGTAATAAAGTCGAATCTCATTTAGTGCTGACGGACACACTCACACTATAATTATTAATAAATCACAATACAGTCTCAATGGATTCAATAAACCTCAGTCTAGTAACAGTGCGTCATGAGTGTGACGTCACCGGTCTTCCGGCCGTTATCCTCCTGCAATAACTCGCTCGGTTCCAACTCGGTTAACAACATAATACATTTAATTCGCCGTACTTATTTTTTAATTTAAAGCAGAGCCGAAATAACCCGGAGTTTATATAAACTTGCCACTAAATTAGGTTTCCGTAAGAACAGCGAGAAGTGATGTTTTAGAGTTAAGACCAGGCGATCCGCAAACAATGTAAAGTCCTGAGAGCAACCTCCGTGCTCGCAGGGAATGTGCTCCGCTCGCGACACCAACACAGAGTATTATTTTATACGCCGGTCGTATCGTTACTGTTGACTTTAACATATTATTTTATAAAAACGTTTGAATAACGTCCGATGTGAACGTCTGCAACTCGTTTCTTTAACAAAAATCTTATATTTGTCAAGACGTCGCCAGCTTCACCGTTCTCCTCCTCTAAACTACCAAAATTTGAGCGATCTCCGTGCTAAAGATAACTCCATAGTTCACAAAAATACCTGAGTCCTAAAACAATAAAGGACTGGATTGTAATTTATTCATGTATTACAGACGGTCTCAATAACTCCTACGGAACGGTTATTTATTTTATATTAACATAACATAAACGCTGTTCGCTAAATCATTTAACATTGTTTTCAATCTACGACTTTCCATCTGGGTGAACTATGAGCGTGGTATTGTAGTGGTTATTGTATCGCAAACATGTGATCTAAATGAGAGACCAATACGAGGCATGTCAGGTCACAACGAAGCATAGAAACTGCTGACAAGAAATAATACAACAACGTAACAGGGTGCGGACCGAGCACTGCCATTAATACGTTTGTGTGAAGGTTGGAGGTTCTTTGTGGAGTTGTTAGTTTTATTTCTCATTCCACACAAAATGTCCTAAAGGTCACAGCTTTCTAGACGCAGACGTTACGCTGGCGACATGAATTACAATTGATCCGCTCGCCTTTATGATTCTGGGGCTGTGACTTAATATTTGGTACACTATGACAACAGAAGAGTCGAGGTACTATAACGAAGCTGTAATAGTCACCAGCTGATGGCACCGCGGAACATGAGGAAACGACCGACGAAACTTGGAAAGGATTTAGCGAGACGGAGGCTTTCAAGGCGATTCATAAATTGAACCTTATCGCTATAGTAATACAGGTGATAGCGGGTGAAGGAGAATTGCGACATGCGGATATTGGGTAAGCCGTGTTGTAAAAATGCTCACCGACCGACAAAAATGAACCTTACATCAAACGCATAGGTCATAAAGTTGTGTAATGTTACGCACAAGGGATTTATGTAATATTTAATTTATATCGATATAATTAATACGAAGTACATCGAAGTGTGTTTACCTTAAGAAAAACGTAACCCACATCTTAGTAGCAACGTACAAAAAATTTAATGTGCTTAAAACACGGCTAACGACTCGATTTCCTGTATGTGTGTGAAGCAACATCCGGCCGAACTAGATTTATAATTAATAACATTATTGCTTAAAGATTCTTACCCTTAAACCATTCACACATGTACATATATGTATGTAGCTATATCAATACATAAATGTAATTACCGATCGATAATCAATAACGATATAAGCCACTCAATATTTGGGTATTTTTATATGTTGCTCAACCGACGTACAATGATCGATGTAATGTGCCGTTACATTCGAGGCCACACATTACTTGTTTCCTTAAAATCGATTATGACATACATTCATTGCATTTAAAAACAACGAAACCAGCACGCGAGTCACATCTCCGCCGGAAACTACAGAATACCGCGACGAGAGCACGCGCGCAAACAAACAAACAAACACATAATATTGTTCCGACACTTCCTCTGCTGTTTTGACACAACAAGCACGATATTGTTGTATAGGCCGATATCCAGTTTCCTTCATCTCGATAAACAACATCCGCACGGGTCCGTGTCGAGCGAGCGACCCGCTGACGACCTAAGCATTTCATGTACACAACAGGCGCATGTTTCGGCACCGATTAGCATGACTCTAAGAAAAGAACGTTCGATGTGACGGCCTAAGGTCAATAAATCTAGAGGACAGCGAGAGTGTCTCGCGGAATATTGTGAAACACGTTCGTTGTTCACCTACACATGCACAGTCAACAAAACGAAGACATTGTGACGATTACGCAAGAGCGCGCCACCAGGAAAACTGGCAGCGCTCTCGCAGTGGAGAACGCCGCCTCGCCAACCATTCATACCACCGGCCGCAGATAACGTACTGCCCGCCCTGCAGTGATCGGGGTCAGCGCGGAGACCCGACCAAATGCGTTAAAAACAAACTCACACCGATATAAATGGATGCAAGAGTTTTGACTTCTGTCCGACCATCCGACACCTGTGAGCCACCCACTTGTTGATGGATCTTATAACGCTTCCGCCTTCGAATACCTCGACGATGGTCCGCACTAATTAGAACATCGCTTACAATGGACTTCCTAAATAAATACAAAGTGTCCGTTCGCCGACTGTCTTCATATCATATGTCACGGCGTATTTCCCCAAATTATAGATATTCAGATAACAGATCAATTAACGATCCGTTTATATTTCGTAACAAATTGATATTTTAATTATGTATATATTTTTAGAGCGAATGTCTAGCGTCAATAATACATAAATAGTTTGCAGTTCTAGTTAATAGTAACTCGCGGTTGGCATCTATCTGTTTACTGCCGAGAGGGCAGGGGGGAGGCCGGAGGAGGCCGGGTGCGGGGGCTTGGGGGGGAGCGGTCTACAACCAGGTCAAGGGAGCCGAGATGCACCGCTCGTTCGCGCGAAATCTCACTTTCGCGCGCTGCACCAAACATGGCCGACCTATGACGTTATAGTTCGTTCTCGTTGACACAATTTAAGGTTTTCCGGTTGTATCGATATTCATTTTAGACTCTGACACAGAATCTAACTGTGACATGATCGTTTAGAGTAATAAGGCCGCGGAGGAATTAGAGATGTGTTGCAACGATTACACGTGCGCGGAATATGACAATAACAAACATATCTAAGGCAACCGTACCCTTGTCCCTATTTTTGTTTCCTACGCGCCGCGTCGTGATAACGTATCTAGTAGCTTATCGTTGTAATGCAATAGAGCATCATTGAAGAGTTTCTGTTCTCTTCAGTCGGTCCGGCTGTTGTTCTTATTTGCATTAAGCCTCCACCTCCTGTTCTCAGATCAAACTATAATAAAGTCATTCAAAATATTACATGCCTATTTATAATTGACGTCGGAGTTTCAACATTTATTCCGAGAAAATAAATTTCTCTCTGAAATAAATCATGACCTATAAAATATAACATTTTGTAAATATTTTGTTTGTCGTTTGACTAGCGAGAAAAATATATATCTGTTGACTTGTTTTTGTACAAACCGAGCAGTCGAAATAAACTGAAGCTTAAGCACGAACGACATAGAGATTAAATTGTTACGGCAGCGTTTCTTGCTGTGCAAGAGTCGCTGATCGCTCGGCCGTGAGCAGCATTAGCGTCCGACCGAGGCTGCACGTAGGCTGCCGAACCCCGAACCTCTCCAAGGAGACAAAAAACGGTACAACCATTAGAACATGACTAATAACCAAATGGTTGAAAAATAACTGGAATGTTTGAAAGTTCGTGCGGGTGGTACTGTTCAGGGATATCAGAGGCCGTGATCAGTTTTCTGTGCACGAGCAGTTCCTATCACCCGGACAGAGCGAGTCCCGCGGGGTGGGAGACGCAGCGCCCTTCGCCGCTGACCCAGTTCGTTGCGCGAGCATGACAGTCGGCAACAGATCTATTTCAGCCCGCTCGCGTGTCACAAACATCACATTCATAATATCTAGGAATTCCTTTAACCCCTCGACCTGTACTAGTGCACAAACTGACTAACGTGTATATAATTCGGTTCCCAGATGCCTCTTCACAATTTCCAAACGGCATCGGTCGTTTTGTAATCCGAGTGCTTCGTAGCGAGCGCACGCGAGCTGACCAGATAAACAATGTTAGGACGGCGGCCTTTCCACTCATGAGTCACGAGCGGGTTGCGCAACCTCTGCCTCTTACATTAGCATAAACAAACAGCGGAATTTCATTAAACACATCCTATTTAATGTATTATCGATTTCATTCTTTAATATTGAGATATTCGTTATATTTAACGTAGGTATATGAAGAGTGTCTACTTCCAAGAGTCTATATTCTCAGTCAGTTATTAAAGTATTAAAGCGTGTTATCATAATAATCAAGACGATTTCCATTTCGCGCCGCTGACTTTCTTCAGTTCCCGCGCGGGGAAAGTGTCCGCGACTTTTCCGACGCCATCTTAGATAGTTTTCCCTGTTTGTGGGATCTAGATTTTCATGCAGCATACTTTTATTTTTTATGGTTAATATACAAACAGTAGTAATAATGATCTCATGAGGTTATTCGTGCTATGTAGAACAGGTGGCACACTATTTCGGCCCGACAACGAGGCGGACTCCATACTATACTCGAGTCTAATTTTAAAGTAAATGTTAAATCAGTACGAAGATGTGACAGGATCAGGAAAAATGTCCAGAGTCAAATTTAGCTTAGACCAGGATTAACTGGAAATAAGCTCCTTACAAACCAGCTGCAGTCACCACCGTCGATAGCTTGGATCTTCCTTTCTCGGGCAAATATCGCTGTATACGTGTATCATTGTCCTAACTTAATATGGATACCTATATAATTACTTTGGCTTGCGACCATTCACGTTAGACCCCTCATATCATATATTATCTGGGATTTCGAGGTCCACAGTATAATGTGTGGTTTGAAATAGCAGAAGCTTCCCGGATGTACTTTGACGTCAGCCATCTCATAAGATTAACCGAAACAAAATGTCGTTAAAAGAAACCTTAACCATAAAAAAATAGAGTCCATTTTAGTTTCGCGGCTTGGAGCTATTATGTATAGCAACTTCCTTTAAATTGTTTGTTATTACGAGTGCGAATCGCTCCGGCGGCCAACATGATTTTATATAAAACCGTTCAATTATTTTAGAAAACCCAACAAAAAAAGTTTTTCGACTTGATGACTTTAATCCTGAAAATTTCTTTCCTCTCGAGATTCCGCTTAATCCAAATATGGTTTAGTTAATTAAATGGTTCTGTGAAACAATATCTCGTTGCCGAAGCCAGGTATGTAACCCAGAGGCCGGACACCAATCTATACATCTCTTGTTATAAATAATAATGAATTTTGCTGATGAAACTCACACACACAAACCCACACACATAATACACGGTAACTATAAGCCTGCAGTCTCACATACCGGGCCGCGTCGTACCGTTTGTATGTTTGTGTCTGTGTCTGTGTCTGTGTCTGTGTCTGTGTCTGTGTCTGT
>DVQP01001970.1:0-13664 GCA_018231745.1 Danaus eresimus
TTATATATATAAGATAAATAAAAGTTTCCTAATTCGGCTAAATAGTTATTTCACATATTACTATGATAAAATGTTATGATTAAATAATAACGTAATTCTAATTTAGTTTTAATTTTTAGCGCACTTAATTTTTTTCATGTGACAAAGTTTATACCGCCATAATAATTTAATGGATTATATCAAAGGTCACAATTTTTTATTAGTGTCGTTTATACTTTCACTAAACATACGGCTTGCTGCCAATGTATATTAGTAATGCCAATAACCTTGACATAGTTCGGTTTTCTTTTTTAAGAACTGACGTATGACGTCCTGCTTTCTACACTTCCGTTTTCGGAACATACATACATATAATATATTATATTACGCTAAAAATACAAAAACGAAACATTTCAAGGCTACTTTCATTATAAAAAACATCTCTGCATTTAAAGTGAACTTTATTTGATCATTAAGGAAAAAATGGAATTGTTTTAGTGTATTTAAAAAATTTGGAAATCATTGATTGTTTAGCATCCACATAGCTTTAGTATTTTATAAAAGATAAACTAAGAAAATATTCGCGTTGATTAAATAATATACTACTTTAGGTTATTAATGTATACATATAAACCTAGTTGTATATATTAAAGGTCGGATGTTCTGGGACATATCTTCCCACTGGTGGGCAAAGACTGGGCTCAGGCGGGCGTCGCGCAACTTTTCACTAAGATCAAAAACAACGGATACCAGTTATTGTACCTCTCGGCGAGGGCCATCGGACAGGCCAAGGTTAGATAAAAATATAATACTAATATTGTACAGAAGTTACCTATTTTTATGTTTTTTTTTTATAATAATAAATATTTTTAAAAAAGTCGAAAATATAAACCGTTTTTAATTCGAAAGGTAACTCGCGAATATCTTCGCTCGATTCGTCAAGGCGAGGTGTGTCTGCCGGACGGACCACTTTTGTTGAACCCCACATCGCTGCTGCGCGCCTTCCACAGGGAGGTCATCGAGAAAAAACCGGAAGAATTCAAGATACAGTGTCTGGCTGACATCAAAGCGTTATTCCCAACTGGCTCTAATCCCTTCTATGCTGGCTATGGAAATAGAGTCAACGTAAGTATATAATATACGTAAGCATTTCATATGAATATTATGACATTCGTGGAATATAAATTTATATTAATTCTAGTAGTAATGTTGTTATTATTATGAAAATGTACCATAAAAAGTCTGCCGCCATATACATGAGATCGTCTTTGATTTTAGGACGTCTGCGCCTACCAGGCTGTCGGCATTCCCATCGTGAGGATATTCACAATAAATTACAAGGGTGAACTCAAACACGAGTTGACTCAGACATTCCAATCGACGTGAGTTTTCATAGTTACATACGTATAAAATTATTACCATATGATCGTGCCCCACACCCTGTCACTAACTGGTCAGCTATATACATATATTATATTTAATGAGCACATACAATTTTTATTTCAGTTACCACGTGCAAAGTGACATGGTCGATGATTTCTTCCCGCCACTGAAACGTGATAAAATTATTAGCTAGCATATAATAGGCGTTTATATATATATATTTAATTTTTTTTGGAATAACTGAGACACAGACGGGTAAGCCGTACGGCATGAATTTAGGCTTATCATATCAAAATTGAACTATCATTTCGCAAAACATGCACACTCTAATCTTTTACTTAAAATAACTTTCAAATAACAGATATCATCGCCATGTCATATTTACTGTTTTAACGTTATTATCTAATATAAAATACTTTGTCAGTGTAACTTTGTGGTAACTAAGATGATCACATGCTAACAATATCTGAGTTGTATCAATAAATCCACATTAAAATTACAGCTGACTTAACAATCACCAGAAAACACTAAAACGGAACATAATTTTATGGCCAAATGTGTTAAGATATAAGGCAAACTCATTTAACCGAGGTGTTGGTACCATTGTGTTGTTGGGTTTTGTGTGTAAAATAAAAACATTTTATAAATTTTATGATAAAATCGAATTATATTGTTCGTCGTCATTTATAATCTAAGCTATAATTAATTATTACCCTCAGGTACTCCCATATGTCTGTGCTAGTGGACCAGGTGTTCCCGCCCGCGCTTTGTGAACCCAGCGATGAATTCTCTCAGAGCGTCTTCTGGCGCGAACCGCTGCCCACTGTTGAACTTCCCGCCGCTGTGCTGCCACCGACAAAACATTAGTTCGCCAATCTTATGCCGCTATAAAAATAGCCCACCAAAATCAACCAATAGCATACCGCCGTTGAAAGCTTATTTACCAATCGTATCCCGTCACTTGAATGACTGTATGGTTTTAGTGTAATGGCGGTTAACATTTTAAAGGACTATTATTTCACAATTATTTAATATACTGCTTTACTCAATTTGTCTTGATTATCCCTTAATGTAATTTTAAAGTGTAGTTTCAATTTATATCAATAAGTCTCACTATCGCCATACGCAATACACCATTATATTTTTTTTTTGTAGAACAGAATTTTTGATAAATTTCAAAATTGAAGCTCATTTAAGATAAGCAATTGCATTTGTTTGTTAATTTTTATATTATGGTGTAGTGTCTTATACGTAAAGTTATAAATATAAAGTAGTTAGATGTGCGAAATGTGTGTAATGAGAAAAAAAAACAGACAATCCATTTGAATACAGCTTTTGTA
Organism: Danaus eresimus; assembly: GCA_018231745.1. Taxonomy (NCBI): domain Eukaryota; kingdom Metazoa; phylum Arthropoda; class Insecta; order Lepidoptera; family Nymphalidae; genus Danaus; species Danaus eresimus. The sequence goes on from DVQP01001970.1 coordinate 2,703, forward strand.
ATACTCAAGGATTTGACTAAAACACTTTAAACTTACATGTACCTTTCAATAATGTTAGTATCATAAAACCAACCAAAAATATGTATAGGTAGTTCGAAGTGGAATCGCAATATGGAATTCCCTCAAGTAGTGTACCAATGACAGGAAACCACTAGCGTAAAAATATTTTATTTGCTGTCAGACACTACATTTTGATGTGCTTGTTTTTTTTAAAGGGCATGTTAGAATTCAGCTCAAAACAAATCACATGTAATTTATTTCAATTTTGCTTCCCATGTGTATGTTAGTTACCATCATAGTGGAACATTAATATGATTTTAGTTTAAATCTGTTCTATTCGTTAACATTTCATTGTTTCACCAAATGTAATGTGACATTTCTTTTTTAATGTGCTATTTGGTGATCTCAGCTTCATATTTTTAACCACAATATGTTGTTTTCAAACATTTTCACAAGATAATATACAAAATTTTCAATTTATCAAATAATATTCTCTGTGACATATATATGGAAATACGTGAATTTTAATTTGACTTTGGAATTATAGTAAATATTAGTAGGTGCAGTGATGAGTTGTATTTTTCTGTTTCACTTAACTTAGGAATTGTTGAGAGTAAATCTGTGATGTGTGGAAAAGCGATGCTTTACTTTTGTACTGTGATTATCGGTTTATTATTATGTAAGTTACTTTGTGTTAAAAATACACATTTACATTATTGCATATATTTTGTCTGGGAAAGGCTTGGCCTTTGTGAGATGATAGTTTATTTTTGTATAATTTTAATTTAATTTTAATGTTATTGGTCTAGATTTTTTTATTTAAGACAGAATTAAATTTACATAACGTTTTCTGATTTATCTTACTTGATTTGGTATGTAACTATGTTTATAAAAATAATTTATTTCCACTGTGATTATTAAATATATTGCTAAATGTGATCAAGTATTTTCATATTCAATCCTGAACCTTTTAATTTCTCACTGGTTATGACAAGTACACCACATATATTTGGCATAATGTTAGTAGGGTTTGGTGGACTTCATAATCCTATGTAATTATCCTCAGCTAAAATTCCCTACTAATCCCTGATGAGCTCATTAATTAGATAATTAAAATTTATTCATTTGCATGGAGAAAGGAAATCTGAATATAAGAAAATATCTAAATGGTATTTTAGCTGAAAAAAATTGTTACTAACATTCAACTATACTTAAGAAGTTGCGAGAAGCAGAGCACTTCAGGTTCAAACATAATATATGTAAATAGGTATTTTTAACATATATGCATAAATTTGTATGGCGGATGAGCAGAGGATAGAATGCTACCAGTCACACTAGCTAGAAGGCAGTGCTAGTAGCTTAAATATATATTATATAATAATAATACTGTTTACATTTCGTTTAACTTAATCATAAATCAAATGCATTACAAATACCTTCAATCAAATGCAACTACAATTGAGTGAGGTGCAAGTTCAGGTTAGCTTGTGAGAAAATAACAATGTAAGTTTAACTATGTTATGGGTAGGCAGTAAGGTAGACTTATTTGCAGTGCACACCTGACACCTCAATAATTTGAATATGTGATAAAAATCATAAAATAATCCTATTCCATTAATAATGAGGTTCATTATAATATATTAGTATGGTTGTAAAGATATGAGACTGAAATAAAAAAGTTGTTTTGCTTAGACTTTATGATACAGTTAGCCATAATATATTATGTCTCTTCATCATCCATAGGCTCATCTTCTTGGTCCTTGTTACTTTCATTATCAGTACCTTCATCATCACTTGGTACTTCAATATCCTTGTGGAAACCTTTTCCTTTTGTCCAATGGCATTTTATAACTATTTTAAATTGTGCCATTTGTATTCCAAGTAGTTTTAATATACTTGCTTGCTCTGGGGTGAGAGCCGAACCTTTTTTACACACCTAATATAAAAACAAAATATATTATTAAATTAAGAAATAAAATATATGTTCTCTTTTATATAGTAATTATTTACCTGATATTCCTTTAAAAGATTAATAACACCTCTTTCTAGTGAAGTAGGAAGACCCAGACGTCTCAGATGAGGTTCTATAGTGTGGGAGAAGTCTGGGAGTGGACCCTGTTGTAATACGACATCTTGTGTTGCAATGAAACCTGATCTTGCAAATTCTGTTGCCTCTAAATTATTAAACCATTCTAACACATCAGGAACGTCTCTATTTGTCATAAGCAAACCACACTGACCTTTCAGTCTCTTAGAAATCTGAAAAAGGAAACTGTTTATTTTGTAAACTCACATCCATTATAAATACATATATATTATTTTGTATTATATGCTTGTAGAGTAGCATAAAATGTTTTATTGAATTAAAAATTTCCACTTAATTTTTGATTCAACTTACTGTTTTTCTTTATTTAAAGGAATGTAAAAAGAATAGGTGACCGTAATTCCATAAATTAAGCTTCATATCAATCAAAGCATTTGATACATATAATAAAAAAATCTTGAGTTGACCATCTGAAGGCCAGTCATTTATGAAGTGCCTAATGAAGACATAATTTATTACACCATCTGATTTGATATTTATGAAAATTACTAAATAAAAAAAAATGGACATAAATAACAGTTCCAAATACTATTATTCGATGAGTATATACTTTTAAATAACAAACTAAAAATAACAACACTCAAGGATTCTATATAACTGCTGATGAAATTAGGATTTCCTAAAACTACATCTTTTAGATATCTCAAAGTAAATAATTTAATCCCAACATCACATTACACTTTATTTCGAAGTAGCAAAGAACAGAAATACCCACATTTTGATATTGTTTAAAGAGATAAAGTACTATTTATATTGAAAATTGTCTCTATTTACTTTAAAAGAACCACCCATTCAAGGATTCAGGTATGTTTATTCTTTATAGATTGACAAATAACTAGTATTTAGTATCAATCCCAAAGAAAAACAAATTGAAGAGCACGATTAGTCGTTGAGCGGGTTGTAGGAATGGATGTTTGATTTTTAACAATTTACCTGGTTGAGCTGATCTTCAACTTCATCTGTTTTCTGTCTCCCGAGAGCCACAGCCATCACTTTGTTTTTACCAAAGAAGAACCTAGAGTCCTTCCATTCATTGCGCAGGTCTTTTAGTTTTGTATTTCTCATGTTATCAACCGTAAATAAGAAAATGTGTTCATATTTTGATAGGGAATTTCTGATTTCATCAATCGTTTTTTGCTTAAGCAAAAGACCTTTCTTATTTGTTTTAGTAAGGGAAACTAAAACAAAGAACGGTTTATAACAATTTTGTTAAAAGAAATTTTAATACATAGCAAGGTTATAACAACTAATAACAGCAATACCTTTTTTATCCCGCTTAGACTTCGGCATTTTTATTGTTTTACCTTAATATATTAGTATTAAAATTTTAACTTTATAAAAGTTAAAATATGATTTAGAAGTAATTGACGAGATAAAATTAGAGACGACTTAAAAGCAATATTTCAAATCACACGTGTTTTTACTTTTTACTGTTTTACTTTGAAGACTGACATTTCAGTAACAACTGACAGCTACCACTGCTATAGATAAGTAGCGGTACCTAAATACTTGGTACTTTCTTGTTAAATTATATAAGCTTGAAGTCATGGTAAATGAAATAATCACTTAAAATAATCATTAAAAAATTAAAGAAAAACACAGTTAACGCTTTATATTAAATATGTAAAAGTATTTTTTGAATAAGATTATGTTAGTCCATTTTCAAAATAACCGTGAGTAAATTTCAAAAGTTGACGTTAAGTATCGCTGGAAATAACGTATTACATGTTTAAAAAAAAATATTTATAATCATGAGACTAAATAAAGCATAGAAACTAAGTTTTAATAAAAATAATAAACATTTTCCTTAATTTCGAATTTGCTTATTGTAATATGCGTTATTACATTACAATAATACTTAATTGGACATTACTGACTTTTATGAACAGAAAGTAAAGATCGTTAGAGTCATTACTTAGCTATGGTTGAAGTTGAGAGAAAAGAAATATAGTCAAACGGGGTAAATAGGCACGGAATTGAACTTGGAACACCTTTTTCACCCATTATCCCTAAACATATTGTATTGGTTTTTTGTATTGAATATTCTTAAGAACTGTTCACTTAATCATGAAAAGTATGCAGTTTTAATTATTTCCTGAAATTGTAGGTCGTCTCTATTCAAACACAATATGGGGTCAATAGGGACGGCAATTGGCATTATAGGGAAAAATCGTTAGTGTTGTCATTTGTTACTATAAATTGTTTTATCAAGTGGTTATAATTTTATTTTAACTTTCTATTAGGTTCATGTTCATTAAAAACTTTATGAACAATACTCAACTCTTCTGGGAACGTAACTTGATAATGTGTTCATATTTTGGCAAATTCGACAGTTTTTAATACCTTATTAAATCATTTGGTTCTATTTATTATATTTGCTTTGCAAGCAACTTATATTACGGAAAGTTATAATATAACAAATCAAAATGTTTTCTTTACTTATTCATCTAAATATATATTTATAAATTTTTAAAATTAGAGGTACTATTAAATCATTAAGAAAAAATATAGAATTGAAAATCACATAATGTTACATTTTACTAACGTTTAAATTATTGCATATAATCAAAATCAAAATAATCAAACCATTTTAATTACTGAAATTAAAAAATCTTAAATATGTAAAAATTAAACATTTTAAATAACTGGAAACTTTTTCTTCAGCAAATAGGACGCTATTTGCCATAGATTCGTAATAAAATTGATTAATTTTATATTGATAGTTTTTAAGTTGTTGACTTTTCAATGTGTTATATTCTATATACCTTACCATACGACATTTCATAAAACTGTTGATAACCTAATCTTTGTATGATCTTATACTGTGTTGGAATTCACTCAATTATATGAATTACTAATTTTTTTAATCGTTATAAACAAAAAATATATATAAAATACAGAAATTAATTTCATTTTAAAATCGCCGCGTTTTTAAGTATGCTTTGTAATAGGAAGACCGCTTTTTACTGGAGTAAGCTGTTTCTATCATTTGTATCAAATGAAAAAGAGAGAGCAGTATAGTATTAATAGACTATAGACCGTACCATAGTGAAAGAGCACACTTCCTCCTAGAGAATTCTGAGAAGGTTATGAGAACCCTGTTCCGGTTTTTGTTTCCCCTCTGGCCCCGCTGCCGTCAGTGTAGTGTATCGTTCACCGCAAGAGAAAAATTGATATAGTGTTACAATTTGCTGGCTTAATTACTTTATATCCCTTCAAACAAGTAAGTGCATTAAGATAATTTGGAGGGCCATGAAATTGGTGATATAACGTGTGTATATTTTTAATTGTCTTACTTATAATAATTTGTGAATGTGACGCATAAAAGGAGTGTCCCTTGCAGCCATTTTGCCCGAACCGGCGACACGGTATTGCGGTGCGGTTAGCTATAATTATACGATTCTCTAATAAATTTGAATGTTCATTCGAGTTTTTATCGTTTGAAGTAATCTTGTAAAGCGGGACTATTGAAATTGTAGTGAATATTGGCACTAATTATAACAGTAAGTTGATTTTAACTTCGATATAGTTTGGAGGCTTAAGCTATAATTATTGAGTATGGTCTGACGAGCTTTAACTCTAAGAGTTTCCATTATTCTAAGTAATACGTTTGTTAAACTGTTAGCATTTACTTGTTTTAACCATTCATGTAAGATTTAGCTAGGTGGATTGATTAAATAATCGTCGTCACGTTAATGCGTCGTAATTTCGTGGTGCGACCGTGTGTACTCAGTCACGCCGTTATCTTTGTCGATAACGATTTGTATGTCATTGAAAACTCGCTGAATGAGATTTACAAGGCCCTAAGTTTGTAATAAAGTAATTTAACGGTTATTTATCCCTATGTTTTTTTTAATGCAAGATTCAATGGTTAATGCGCATCCTTGTAGGCTTTTCATAGCAGCATGCCCATGCACGTGTAATTTTTTCTAACGTTTTCTAATTTCTATCGTCTAAGGAATTTTAATCAATTGTAATATTTGAAATATTATAAAATAGCCAGTTAATTACCATTATCGGCGTCGTTTATTATGTTCACAGTGGTTTATGTAAATGAAGTAAATTTGGGACCTTCTATGCTGGGTTTCTAAAGGGTCAAGCAAAAACTTAGAATTCCCAAAACTAAATGGGAACTGTAACATTTTTACATCAGGTATATTTTAAACGTTCTATACATTTAACATTCTTCACAAGTTTCTAAGATTTCCTAAGAAGGGTTTATAACTATACTTATGTGTAATGTCTTGAAACAACTGTTGTGAGTTTTCTAGTTTAGGTCCATATAAAACTATTGTTGCATTAAAATCTGTTTGGATGAATATTTTTTTTCTTTGAGCAATCTCTTTGTGTAGTGGGTAAAGAAAGACTAGATAAGGGAATAAAAGTAAAGCTTGTATTTTGGTCAATGTATCAAATTGTTAGGTTGTGGCAATACAAAATTTCCGTTTTCCATTACTTTTTTTTATATATTACGTACATTTTCCTTAGCAACACGGTGAAATAAAAGACGAATTTATAGTAAGGTAAAGGTATAGAACGAGGTAGAGGCGCCGGGCCGACGGGGGCGGTTGCAGAAGAGGGAGAAGGGCGTGGGGCGCTAGGCGGACGTTCAACGCGGTGGTGCACAAGGGTAGGTGGGGGGTGGTGGGCGGGGGTGAGGGGTTCGTGCAAATATAGCGCTGGCCGTATATCGTCTGGAGTGTTCATCCCGTGTCGCTCGATCAATACCGTTGGCGCAGTGTCGGGTGGCTCGACACCGGCGCGGCGCAGCGACGACGTTGCGCACCCCTGGTAGTGACCTGAGTCTGTGAGATGCTGTCAAACCGTACGGTCGCCGCGTCCATGTCGGGTCTGGCGTGAGGGTCGCTCTTTGAGCTAGTTCCAGTTACATTGCGCTAGTGCGCTCGCGAGCCTCTAGCTTTAGGTGCGCCTTATTACATGATGAATCATACCAAATTGGATTCACTTTAGTGAAAGTGACGCCTAAACGATTAGTCTTTCTGAGAATATAGAGGCCGACATTTTATAATTATATTTTATGGAACGGAATTTAATTATCTTATTTGTTTTACAGGGGCATCAGTAATATAGTCATCTCAAATCATCAACAATGTCCGTCGACAAGGAGGAACTGGTGCAACGCGCCAAGCTTGCGGAGCAGGCTGAGCGATACGACGACATGGCGGCCGCGATGAAGGAAGTCACCGAAACCGGCGTCGAGCTCAGCAATGAGGAAAGAAATTTACTATCTGTCGCCTACAAGAACGTCGTCGGCGCTCGACGGTCATCATGGCGAGTCATATCCTCCATCGAACAGAAGACCGAAGGTTCGGAAAGGAAACAACAGATGGCGAAAGAATATAGGGTTAAAGTAGAAAAGGAACTCAGAGAAATCTGCTACGATGTCCTGGTGTGTATATATAATTTTTTTTTATTCATTTTTATGTAAGAATTTCCCATTAAAATCTCAATCGATTCTGTCCCTTCGTGCAAGTTTGACTTAAATTTAGCCTTCCTACACCTATGACGTCATCATATTTGCATGTTTCCAATTTGATGGGTGACGCAAGCTGTTATTTGTCGCGATAATTTCGTGGGTATTTCGTTATTTCGTATGTTCTCGTTGATGGGCGTTATTACGGGGTACCATGTGAGCGCGCATCCAGGGCGCGGTGCTGCCACGGGCGGGGCGCGGTGGGGGCGGGGGACCTGCGCCGCGTCACTGCGCGTTTTCAGATCACATCATCGTTCGTTGCCGTCTTAACTTAGTCGTGATTTATTATTGATTCACCTCATAAGTTGACAAAGGGGATGACTTGCTTTGATGTCTTAAATCGTTGGGAAGTTAGATCCGCCGTTACATAAACTCTGGCCTCAGCTGAATTTAATCAATACTTGGACCAGTTGACCCTTTCTTTTTTCATTTTGAAGTTCCGACCTCATTGCGACATTTCATTGAATAATTAGGGAATATTATAAAAAATATTTAAAGTTTTTATTTAATCATTACAATTTATTATATATAACAAAGCACATGAATTAAGGATGCAAATTAACTATATACTATTTGTTACAGGGTTTACTGGACAAACACCTTATCCCTAAAGCTAGCAATCCAGAAAGTAAAGTATTTTACCTTAAAATGAAGGGAGATTACTACAGGTACCTAGCAGAAGTGGCCACAGGAGAAACCAGAAATTGTAAGTACTATATTACTAGTAGTATTGTATGGTTATATATATCATTAGTGTATATTTATTATTAATCTTTATGTAAAACATCATTAATTATATGAATTTGTCATGCTAATAAATATTCACATTCCAGCTGTTGTAGAGGATTCACAGAAAGCTTACCAAGATGCTTTCGAAATCAGCAAGGCGAAAATGCAGCCTACACACCCTATTAGGCTTGGCTTGGCATTAAATTTCTCCGTCTTCTATTATGAGATATTAAATTCACCAGATAAAGCGTGTCAGCTCGCCAAACAGGTCATTATGAGTCAGTTATGCATTGTCTGTGCTGGCTGGCGAGAGGGGCGAGGGCGTTGGTCGGTCTCAGCTTGTCTCTACTAACATGCTGTGCTCACTTGTCCCCAGCCGTCGTGGAGGACTCACAGAAGGCCTACCAGGAGGCGTTCGACATTGCCAAGGCTAAAATGCAACCCACCCATCCCATCAGGCTCGGTCTCGCGCTCAACTTTTCCGTATTTTATTACGAAATTATCAACTCCCCTGCGAGGGCGTGTCACTTAGCGAAACAGGTTCAGTTTTCAAATCAAGAGACTACAGTGTGAATTATTACGTAACTTCCTACTAACTGAATTGTAATCTTCCGTAGTCGAAGTAGTTGTCTCCGTTGCATGTTAACTCGACATCAAATGGAAATCCTAAAGAGCCCTCGGCGATGAACCGACTAATACTGGTTTGGCATGGCAATGTGCGACATAATTAACCTCTTAATCCTCGACCCGGCCAGCATCAGAGCTTTGTTACTACAATATAATATACGTGTTACATTTCGTTACCCGTTCGCGAGGTCTTAATATATTGTAACATTGTAGGCGTTTGACGACGCTATCGCCGAGTTGGACACCCTGAACGAGGACTCGTACAAGGACTCGACGCTGATCATGCAGCTGCTGCGGGACAACCTGACCTTGTGGACGTCGGACACCCAGGGCGACGGCGACGAGCCGGCCGAGGGCGGCGACAACTAACGCCGCGGGGCCCCTACTCACGCATTTGTTCTCATCGGTGTTTTATAAGAAAACGAGTAACATTCGAGAACGTGTCGCGGCGTCCACCCCGCGCCCGCCGCGAGCCGTCGCTTGTAAAAAAAATGTTAAAAATGTCGTTCGCAGCGGACCTTCGCGTTCCGTCTAAAATTAAATGTTATGTGTCATCTTTGACGGTTTTGTATTTCTGTATTTACACTGGATTACAGATATCGAGCTGACCTGATGAATATAAATATTTATAACTTAAGTTATTAAAATTACGGTTTCTTAAGTTAAAAGTGTTTTCCTTTATTGAATAGAGACTACAACAGCCCGGTCGGCCCCCACAATATAACATTCCTTTCGCCGCATGTCCGCAGTGAAATGGATTACCATGATGGTGAATTTTTGAAAATATTCATTTAGTTATTATAATTGTTAACATAACGCCCGAAAACTTATGAAATTAGACTTTCATATTAATTATATTAATCCCGCGAAATGTAATGGCTGTATCAATCCAGGGCACAAAAAACTTGTTAGTGTCTTTTATGTGGTTTTTGTGATGTCCTCAACTTAATATTACCAAAGCGAATCTTATGTATTGACATTAACCATTTTGTTGTGCCCGCTACTGATTTACAAATAGCATTCAGAATATTTCAAGCATTTATTAGCAAAATAGTTTTGTGATGGACAAATATTGTAACATTCTTGCTGCATTTTATCAGCCATTAATCTATTATATTTTTCATGTTTTCACCAATAAACTTTTGTATTAAATACAATTTTTAGTTTTAGAACCAATATTTAAATAAACCGCCACCTATTAACCCCAAAAAGATGTTTATCTAAACTATGTAATTTTTAACGTAGTTTTAACCTTTTTTCCAAAGAATAGTCTTATATGGGCGTCTTTGTAACAGTTATCTTGAATAAAGCTCCATATTATTTAAACGTAACGATGGATTTCTTATAAAACCAATATTGAAACTCGAATCTTAAAGCTAAAGTCTTAAATGAGACTTCAAATTTCATTATTCACATTTATGTAATTATCAAGCTATACTAACATTGTGTTATACAAGAATTAACATGATTGATAATGTTACATATTCCAATATAATACTTTTTTGGTATGGCTACTCATGGACATTGCATTCGCCATTAAAAAAAGTTAAAGCTTAAGCATTTTCCATTCGGAAACATTCATGTTTATATGATACATAGTCACCAATGAAGTAAATAATAATTTTGGTCTGTAAATAGCGGTACGTTATCGTTCACAACAATTTAATTATATAGGACGTTTAGTTTGAGTACGAAAATTCACGATTTCAGTATTGAGAGCAATCGATAGTTCCTTTTAGTGTTATGCCTATCCAATTAAGCACTGCAATTTAAAATCGATAATCCTTTGATGGGAGGTCACCGAGCCTGCGCACAAATACTGTGAATGCTAAACCTTTTGAACTTATTATTAAAAACCAGATAGGTATGTTAGGAGCGGGAAATAAAAGAGAACTTTTGATTCTTATCATCTTTATCTTTAAAACTTATTTTGAATTCTTATTAATAAATCACATTTTTTTTTTATCTTTCGATAATCCTAAACCTCGTCAATATTTCGGAATCCAAC
>DVQP01001971.1:0-13660 GCA_018231745.1 Danaus eresimus
AAAGTTTATATATAACATGTGTTTTACTTCTTACATTTCACTTTTGATCTCTTTGTTCCATTAAACTCCTTACACTCAGATTGTTCTACACATTTCGCAACAAAAAGTTGTCTTGTAGAGTGAAATACAAGAACTGGGTAGGGTCTTTTGAATAGAGGACGACTCCTTTAATGCCTTTTTGCTCAAGTTACAAACGTTTTTATATTCTTCTAGGAAAGTTAAGTATCACTTTTTTGTCGAGATTTTTGTCATGTTTTTCTCTAAACCCAGCTTAGGCTGTCAAAATAACATTTGGAAAGATTGTATTGACCATTATTTTTTATGATAATATTTGAAGGCAAACTAAATAAACTGTAGTCATTATAGTTGGGCCACATTAACGAGGCAATTGCAACCGATTTATTAGCAAGTACAAGAAACGGGTACTACTTTTTAAACCATTGAACGTTAGTAGCTGTTCTAAACTAACGTAAAAGCGTATTGGAAATTTGCCTTTATAAATTCATGTTAAGAATATCACCGAATATTACTTTATTTCACTATTATAAGATATCTGGACATTAGACGGATTGTTCCTTTATCTAGCACTGTGTTTTCGCTTTGAAAATATTTATATAAGTTTAATTAAAATAGAACTCAAAGAGTCAACGTTGTATGTTTAATCAGATGAAACACATCCACTTCATAAGACCCTTCATAGATGGTTGACAACGAAACTCTTCAAACATGGCATTTAGTACAATTTCGTAATGAAGCTATATAACACAAAACACATTTTCTGTTTTAATAACGTATTATTTGCGTAAGCGATGTAAAATATAAAGCAATTATAATGATCCAAGTATGTATGACTTGTTTGTGGAATATTTCATAACATTGATATCTGAAATGGTTTTCATAAAAACAAATTTTTATTACTAACGTAATGACGTCCACCGAATCTGTTGAATAGATACTATTAACTATGTCTGTGAGCGAAACCAGTTGAGAATATACATTTTTTTAAAATATTCTCACCGTTTTTTACACTATGAAATTAAGATAGGTACTATATTGGAAGTTAAATTTCGGACAAAGAAAAATTAGAATTTTACCACAGCGAAGATGAATTATGAGATTATCTGAAATTTACTGCTGGACCCAGATAAAACAACAAATATATTTAACTAACTCCACTTAACTCAAGTAAAAGTTTGACTATTTTAAATAATACAAATTTAATTTAATATTTTCTTTGTGACTAAACGCATTTAAATGGGCTTATCTTTTTAAGGCATCTGAATACATTCTTAATCTTAGCAACAACTATTTTCTACATCGTGGAAAATAATTAAAATAAATGTATTTGTTTATGACCCTACCAAAGTTATGTTCGTCCCAAGTGACACGTGTATTTAAAATTTCATTTAAAATAACACCTGCACGTAAATCTTTACACCATAGGTTTATAAAAATATATATATAATTAATTTCCTGGCGGGTAGTTATCGGTTTGTAGCGCAGTTTAAAATAAGAACGTAACAAAGACTTTAATGAAACCGTCTAATGTGAAATGAAACATCGTAGAATGATCCATTAAATGCAATTGGGTCAATAAACATACATAGTTGAATTGTTTTAGACCATTTTTTTAGACTACTTAGAAACATGAAACGTTTTAGCTATTATATATATAGTTTTATATTCCTATTTTAAAATATTTTTTGTTACGCTTAGTTTTATTGATTCCTTTTTTCGTATTATGTTATTGTAAGTAATAAATGATATATTTTTTTGGTTTTTAACCCTACTCTGTATGTCCGTAGATATATTTATATCAAATAAGTATATAATGTTTTCCCATTATTACTTCACAACATTTGTACTTAATATTGATGTTCAAAACTTGTAAACAAAAACAACAAGAGAAGATCGAAGAAACTTTTTGACTTGTTTTCTTCACGAAGATCGAGTTACGCGGAAGTCTCCTTTCAAATAAAACGATAAAATGTATTTATAACGTCAATTCTAACAAGTAACTATTTCATTATTTATAATATTACACCTGAGAAAATGAACGTTTTATGGTGGATTGGCATGTATTTCATTAAATTAACAAAAACATTAAAATAAAAGTGAGTGAAATTCTAAAAATAAAATCATTGCTTACATACTTCTTGTGTAAAACAGACAAAAATATTGAGGGCTTAAAAATAAAATGATAAACAATATTAATGAAGAAACAGTCGTTTCTTTCTAATTAATTTTTTCTTCGAGAGATTATTAAATTTGATTCTTTTGGAACGCTCCAATATTGAATTCACGAGGGAAATAGAATATTTTTTATTTAAATTGAACAGATATTAATACTAAAAATATTAACAGAAACAAAATGAATCGATTTCCTCCGTTCACAGAATGTAACCTCAAACAATAAGGAAAAAGTAAAAGATGTGCTTTGATCTTATACTGATATATAGTGGTTTGCTGGAAAATGTACTTCTACCGTTTTATATCTTAAATATTACTGAGAAATATTATGAAACAAAAAGAGGAACATCATATACATAAAGGACTTATGGGAACAATTTTCATTATTTGGTTAAATATTATACTATCTGTATATCAAGTTGTAGGTAATTTCTTTATGATATCTTTTGAATACCGTAAACTTAAAACATGAATGATTTACCTGTTTCTAAAGTTCCGAAATCGATTCTTATAATAGACGCTCTCGTTTGTCCGTTATTCAACAAGGCATTGAAGTTTTAGAATATTTCTAAGAATTGTTAATACCGCCATACAGAACCATCTTCGTAATATAGAAAACAGTTTCTGTCCCGAATCTTTAAAATAAGATATTGAAATGAAATCCAATACAGTGACGCAGACATTATACGAAATTATTAAAGATATATTGCTTCTCGAAACTTATACATAATATTTATGAACTATATATACATATAGTTCATAAATATTTTATTGCGTAACAAGTATATTCTATATCCAGCGTCAAACGATGTGTTACATAAAGAGCGATTGATTAAAATTCTATCTATTATTCAGAACATTCCTGTCAAACAAATCACTTTGAATAGAAAGAAATATTTGTATAAATCATGAGGTAGAAAAGATAGGGATAGATTGACTTTTCCGCTGGAACGAATAGGAAGACTTTCGCGAGCTTCATGTAAATAACTAATGTATTTCAACGTTTTTTGTCAAACAAATATCTTCGTATAATATTTTTACGTTTAATAATTTATTTTAAATGAGAACATATAATGTTTACGGCTAGTGAAATAAAGTATTAATAAACAAAGGTTCTAACTTTATGAAATTTACATAAATAAATACTTTTTTTTCATAGCTGTATGGTAATGATATGTCGTTACAAGAGCTGTTATTGATACTAAATTAGCACAAAAAAATATTTTGTTATTATTATTTACAATTTTTGTCGTGACTAATAGGAAACTGACCTTATTTCGGCTGTAACGTGTAAAATTATTTTTTTTCCATATAAGAAACTTATTTTGACCTCATATTCCCTCTGAAAAACAAATTTAATACAAGCGATTGAAATATAACGCAAAATAATAAAAAAATGATTTAAATATGCAGGAATAAAGTGTTATCATATTAATTAAGTAAAATATTTTAGTAAAAATGTTGTAAGTTTAATATGTTGGGACAATAACAAAAAATTGAATGAAACAGAATAGTCAGTCAAGAGAAATTTTGAGGTGACGCTAAATATAAAATAAGTCATCCTCAGGCTTAAGAACACCTCCTCCTGAGAAATTGAATCCGGTTGATAAATTGGATTAAAAGTTGCCGCTGAAATAGTAAGTTATGTTTCACCGTAAAGGTCGTTAGTTAGAGCAAAGTTGTTAAGATAAAAAATAACCCGCTCACGTATATTATTTACTGACCTTACCATACTTTCTTCATAACACTTTATTGAGAAACTAATTACGTAATCATTGCTCCGTTAACATTATTATAGAACGTTCAAAATATTAATTATCGCTTAATATTTTTAAAATGGTTTTTGTTCTTAAATCCAGTAGTAACTGAATGAAGAATGTTTAATATTGTAAGATACAACAAATATTGTAAGTTTAGATTAATAAAAATCTACGCAACCCAGTATAATTAAACATTTGAATACTGTTGCATTACGTGACTACAATTAATAAATGTTATGTATGTTTCTCTACACAAAAACATTGAAAAATAATATCCTTGAGACAAGTAAAAAAATTGATACAAGTATCTATCCGATTTGTGACAATAAATTCAATTGCAACAACAAAATAAAATTAAATGTTTTCTTATAGAGTTATCCAGGTAAGAAAATGGCATTTTTATTTAAAAAACCAATCCAATATAATGGATTAAAGTTTCCTACTTCTTGCCTTGCACTTAA
Source organism: Danaus eresimus (assembly GCA_018231745.1). Classification (NCBI taxonomy): domain Eukaryota; kingdom Metazoa; phylum Arthropoda; class Insecta; order Lepidoptera; family Nymphalidae; genus Danaus; species Danaus eresimus. The sequence continues at coordinate 4,412 of DVQP01001971.1, forward strand.
TCCTGATACTAAAAGCTTTGAGATAGTTTCCGATACAATAATATGAGCCAATAGTTGTTAGTAAACTCGGTAACAATAGCTTGTTTAGGTAATTCATACCACATTATTCATCATCATAAAACATAAGTTACAATGTACAATATGTGTGTCTAGAAATTCAAGAATGCTAATGTAAGTGACACGATCAGGATTAAATACCTGTAACCTCCGACATTTTTAGGTATATACAAATCAGCGACAGGAGATTCTGCAGATTGCATATTCAAAGTATTGTTGTGTCGATTAACATTTAACTCCATTTTATATCATTTATTTATTATTTTTATACAGGTATGTTCAGTAAAATACGGTTACTTTAATCAATGATAATAATCTTTTTGTTGACTACTGTGATTTTTTATAGTCATATGTACTTTCTAAGATTATTTAGACACCATTGACAGACGGTGAAGGAGAAACGTCGTGAGGAAACCTTGACTTATATCAAATTATAAATTTGAAATCGCCAACCCATCTTGAGCAAGGATGGTGATTAATGCTCAAACCTTCTCCACGTAAGAAGAGGCCTTTGCTTAGCAGTGGGTTCTGATAGGCTTATGATGATGAATCTTTTTGTTACAGGAATTTATTTACCATTGTCATTTTAAGTGATACTTAACTAAAAAAAATGTTTTTATTTGTATTTATATTGAATGCTTCATATACGTCGTAGGTACGTGACGCTTACTGAGTACTACTTGACTTTTTATAACAGTCTTAGAAGTCTTTAGAATTGATTTACAGAATTTAGTAACATGGACTCAATCATTTGTTTGCACTCCATTGTAGACGCGGTTTAAAGTTAAGGAAAAAACGTCTTCGGTATAAATGTAATAAGTTTTTTTGTCAAAGTAATTTTGTCCAGGTCACATTACGTAGCATAGTAAAACGTTGGTTATATTAGCATTTCTACACTTTGGTTACACTCTTAGAAATTGTGAAGCAGATAAGCGTGATTGACCTGAATATGAATAGTGGCTTATTCTTAACAGAGTGCGGTTAGTTTTGGTGACTAGATTGTACCAATAGCTAAGTGATGTTTTTTTTAAATTTTGTATTTCATTTTCAAACAGTAATGAAATTAAAAAATATACATTTCATCATGATTTTATATTTTTTTTATAATTGGCACAAAAACGTTCGAACTACATTGAAGAATTTCTTTTATGTATAAGTTGCAAGTTCATTAACTATATTTAAAGATGAAAACAGAAATAATAATTTTATAATTATAAAGCTCTTTTGAAATAAACATCTTTTTATTATCTAACGAAGTCACTAAGCAACATTAAATTTAAGAAGTCACAACAGATGCATATCAGGGTAAAACAGTCAGTTAATTAATTAAGATTAAAATTACTTAAATCTGTTTACACCAGTTCAAAGCAAACCTTTTAAGGTTATTAGGTATAATCTTTAACTGTTTGTTTAAGTTTAGGCTTCATCCTGCGACTCGCTTAAATTTTGTAATTACTCAATAAAAACCAGAATTTATCAAATAAAATCTTCTAAGAGTATTAATTAAAATTTTATGTCAATTATTATTCTTAACCTCCAAATTGTTGGAAGAATATTTGTTTTTCATTACGAAGTTAAAATAATGTCAGAATTCTTACAAAGCAGCATAAGAGCATTCATAATAAATTTCAGCAAATTCAGTTATTTTTAAAAATACTCTAGTGGAAACGACTAAGAAATATTATTTTATACACAACTTGAAATATGTACTAAATACAACACTCATTCAGATTTATTGTAATGGGTTTGTCTAACTCCAACATTATTTATTGTTACTTAGAAAGGTAGATGTTGTTATAGTTGTTGAAGAAATTGTGGTAATGGGGTATCTTTAAAAGGAAAGACGAAAAAAATTACCTAAATGAAACAAGTAATGTTTAATAGAAGCCGTACAACAGAAATTCCCAATTAAGGGATTATTAACTTTATCACATACATGCGAAAGTAATATGGATCATATAGATCCGTTATTTAAATTTAACAACCTTTTCCTTGATATGCTTGTCATTAGGAATCCTGACTTATATATATACTTTGGGAAATTTACTATAATTCTTTTGGACATACTTTTTTTAGGAAACCCACACATACGGTTAGATATCTCAATGATAACTGACAACCAACCAACAACCACCAACCAACCAACCAACCACCCTATCCAGTTAGCTAACGCTGGCAAATCCTTGAAATAGAGAAGCCAACACCTTTGTGATTCTCACCATCTAGAGTTTTGAGAACTGCAGCATGTAAAACATGCTCTCACAACCAACATCCTGCCCGTGCCTCGCCAGCATCGCAAGAACCATTTGAAGCCACCCACAGTTGAGAGACAATCTGCGATATTACCATGTGTGAAGGGATTTACTGACAGAATACTCAACATCTTAACGAAGGTTTCGATCAAAACTATATACAAACCACACAAGAAAGTGATCCAATTCTTGACATATATCAAGATTAACATTCCTTTACAACAAGCGGATGTTTACAAACTCTATTATTAGCGGATGTAAATATATATCTACATTGGATAGACAAAGAGGAGCGGCGGTACCAGGGTGAAAGAACATATCTCAGACAGCAAAAATAGACGCGAATCGAAGTCAGCAGTATGTGAACACACAATGGACAAACCACATCACTACATTCGGTTTGATAAACCACAAAATCCTTTCTCTTGAAGACAGGTACATACCGAGGGTAATCCTCGAGTATATTGCAATTGAAAAAAATCTATCCAAAGAATCTATCCAACACCTGGTACCCCCTCCTTAAAAGTATAAAAACCTATATCTGTAACCACACCGCAGGACCTCGCGACATTGTAAGCGCTTTCTGCCGGCATCCAGAGCGGTTCGCCAAAAAATTAAGAAATCGTTGGCGATATATGATAAATAAAAGGACAAACTGACAAACATTCTCATCTTGTTTGCCCGTGATCAAAGTACCTGGAAAAGTAACCGAAACGTTGGTATTACGTAATTTTTAAAATAAGTAATTTTGCGAAGTAAATCCAAAAAAATATTTTTGTTTTATTTTACGACCCTACTAGACTATCCTACTATCATTAAAACTTCCTTACGAAAAATCTTATCAGATCTCTATCTACAAACAGATATAACATTAAAAGATTATTTATTAAAACTAATTCATTTGTTACCCTCAATGTTAAAATATCTGAATTTCATGACCGCTGTCCTGAATATTTCCATGTTTAAAAATTGAGATACAGTGAAATATCTCAATCGGAATAAAATATTCTCTCGGGATGCATAATGTTAATAAAATATGAGGGCGCTAGTTTTTCTAATTTTATATGTACATTTTCACTAGCTGACAAATCATTTATGGAGAGAATTTTTCATATATGCTGTGCACACTTTAATATTAAGTAGATATTAAATTTAAAATATGCTTTTATTAGTTGTAATAAAAGACCTGCCCTTAAAATATTATTCTTCAAAGACAGAAAGACAATTTTATGAAATATTGAATCACATCATTGAAAGACCGTTTGGTTTGTATACGAGTCATATGTTTCTACAAATTAAGAAATTGCATCAACCGATAATGCAGGCACAGAAAATGTAAAATAAATATTTCCTATCTATTTTAAGGAAATGACACTAACAGCGAACATGCTACAAAATATTAAGCGACAGAATAAATACATTTCCGTACTAATTTATAAAAATCACTTATAACTTCTCTTCTATTTATAGTTAATTAAACATATTAAATACATATACATAAAAGATAAAGACATTGTATTTCTGTAACTATATATTTATTTAATCCCAGCATTCTCATAAATCACGATAGTAAATAATAAGACAGGTGCGGAAGGACGTTTTCCCTAAGAAAGGAGGTCAGAAGAAATTCAGAAAATACCACCGGCTATGATATCTTAATTTTTGTATGTTTAAGGTTATAAATAATGTACAATTTCTTTTGACATTCTGCGTCAATGTTTAATTTCATGTTTATACTAATATTTGTCCAAATTACATTTCCTAAAACGTATTAGTATCATTCATACTTATAAGCACCAAAGAGAACATTTTTATTTTTTATTTTGATAATAGACATGAATCATCAACAGATAGTAAATGACTATGTAAATTCCACATTACCAATCCACCAATACCTATAGATTTATAATTAAATACCACGTTAACTTAGCAATTTAATAATAACCTTCGTACTTGACTTAGAAAACTGTAGTAAAACAAAAGATTTTAAGATGTGAATAAAATATAAGACCTCTGTAAGACTCTTAAGGATGAAGAACGAATCCTTTTAAACCCTTTTTGTTCGTGCTCGGATGTGTTATGTTGGCTGACACTCGGAAACAATGGGAATAAAAGTTTTCATCCACTGTTTATTTGGTGTGGAAATCCTAATTTTATATTTAAGGTAGAATTTATACATGTTTTGACGTAATCGAAAGAGAAATTCAGAAATAAAATAAACTTGATCAAAACTGCATTTAAGCTAAACTTCTGAATACAATTGAAAAAGATATTTTACATGAAAAATTCATCAACACGAACAGGATTTCGGAATTTCGCTACTTATCGGAATATATCAGATAAGAACCCAATACACTTTTACCATCGTAAAACGAAACAGAAATCTTTAAGGTTTTCTTACATTGCATTTGGCGCCATAAAAGAGCTTTATAAAGACGTCATTACCTATGTTAAATGTACATACGTATAATCATGTAATTTTTTTATTTCATTTAAGCAAATTACATATACATGACAAATACAAAATTGAAAAATAAATAGTTTAAGTGAAAGTTATATTAACATAATGAGATATCTAAAGCAACATCTCTCAAATTTAAGAGTCACTTCAAATAAAGTATCTCCATATTATATGTACAAGAAGCCGTAATTAAATATAAAAGCATACACACAATGAAAATAGTGGAAGTAGGAGAACTGGGCGCAAGGTTTTTGCTGTCATTTTGTTTGCCTTTGTCGTATATACTCATATTATATTTAATGGCAAAGGTCATTAGTTCAAGAACGCGCTTGTTAAGATAAAAAAAATCCTTCAATTGCTTCTTTAATTTGCTTTTCTCAATTGTAGGTACAATATAATAACAGTTAATTTAAATTTTTCTTTGAATATTTTGTTTTCACTTCCGTTTAATCTTGTTTGAAATAAAACTTCGATGGAAAAGACTTGTCATGACAGATTTTATTTACTAATGAAAATGTTCAGGAAATTACTTTCATCTTATGTATGAATATGACTATTTCTACTGCGAAAAAAGAAACAATGTATAAACCTCATAACAGGGCAGGGCATAAAAATAATTTCTATGCTAAAGATATTAGTACAAAATTATTAATGAGTATAAAAACTGTATAGAATGTTAATTTTGTATTGAAAATGGACCTTTTTGGAAGAATTCCGATCAACAAAAAGTCACCGTTGCGGGTCGTTCGTTTTCCTCTGTATTGTACGATTTACGCTCAGTCAATTCACAATAAATGAGACTGCGAAGATTTTTTTTATTTCGTTTTTAAGCTAAGTAACAAATACCAAATCAAACAATAGAAATCCAACTGAACATACTGTTGTAATAAGTTGGTAAGTTTTGTGGCCGCTTCTTGTTTATTTATAAAATCAACTGATAATATATTAGTATGTAAATTCCACAGCATTATACTAATATCTTAGAAGGGAATTCAAATAATCTCCTTTGTATCCTAGTGATTTTCTTGTTAAAATGTCCTAAGTTGCTCACAATCATTCTACAAAAGAAGTGATGCACGAAATTTTACAATATAAAGAATTAGGTTCTTCTCACAGTATATGAAATAGTTTTCCAACTGTATATGTATATATTCTATTTCTTAATTATTTTTCGAGATTACGTCAAAAGAAAATGTTAGAGCGATTAAAGTTATTTATTTGTATTTTATCTCAATATAGCGAATATTAGAAGGGTTTATTAGTTATGTATACAATAGTCCCAATAACAGTTACAGTTGTCGGAAAGAAATAATTATTAAGTGAATATATACAACTCAATCCATTGTAATCACCAATGGTTTTCAGATCAAGAATACTATTAGCGTCATCTAGTTTTTAGTAACTAATTTAAATATATTTTAGGAAATTATACAAACGATAAAATATTCTTTAGGTCTCATTTATTCTATAATATGCCTTGAATCGTTTAAAAACGCATCTCATTTGCTGCGTCTTAAGAAAGGGATGATTATCTTAGAAAAATTAAATCATGATTTGCGATAGTTCCTATTATACTACTACGACTGCAATATTCCTACTTTACTTACTTTACTGGAACGGTAATACGGTAATCTTTTAAAACCGTTTTTTTAAATGTTACACATAATTGTAGATAGACTAATAGAAATATCCTTTAGAAATCCATATTAAATGTAGCTGTTATTTTTTTCATTGAACTATAAAAAAATAATATGAAACATTTACTTCATACGTATCGGAACATAAAATTGGTCAGTCATCTTTATGTTGACGGTAACAAAATTTCAGAGCAATCTTATACTTATCGATTTACGGTAATTATTAACTTTTTACGCTCAACTTTTTCATTACACATTTGAATATTTACCTTATTTAATTAAGAAATGCGTATTTAGTAAATGAAAATTAAATTTTCATACTTATTTTCACATTAAATAATTCATTTCATTTAATCTTGTAATGGTGAACATTATTCGTAATTAAAAACAACATCCAATTTACTTAGTATATTCCCAAACGCGAACTGAGTAATTCAACGCACTGAAAAACAAACTTGTTGTTAAGTAATCAGTCGTTCCCAAAAAGCATAAAAGCCACCTATTGATTCGACAGGTGGAAAAGTTAAAAGCATAATTGAATATTAAAAACCTATCTGTATGTAATGACATTGACATTCAAAACGAAGTAATTCAAGAAATTTAATAAAATTTCCCTTAGCAGCTTCTGTTTGTCGTGGATTTAGCTTTCTCTGTATAGAAGCGCAAAACTTTAATATAAAAATAAACTCTGAAATAAGTAAATTAAACTGCTGAACATTCAGACACCGGAGCCAGAAGTTTTATTTGGTTTCAGGTGGTTTTGCAAAGCGTTTTACTTTGACATTGGTTTACGGCAAAATCGTTATGATACGATATTTCGAGATATTTTTTTTTTAGTTTTTGAAAATTTTTATCATTTTACTATGTAAAGAAATATTCAAACATTTGCTAACAGAATAAATAAAAAGTATGCTTGCTGCATATGAATAATATATTTTCATGTAAAATTTTTGGACCAACGTTAAAAACATACTAATAAACAAATGATTTTTAAGTTTTTGAATTTCTTTCAGAACTACGACCGAATTTTATAACCAAATAGACAAGACAGGACATCTACATTAATTAAAATCGCTGTACAATCTCACAGAGACAAATCATTTAAAAGTCGATATAAAAAAACGAAATCAACGCAGTTTAGAATCCCGTTTATCTCGTATTGTTAAATCAATATCGTAAAATTTGTCGAATTTTAGGAGAGATATTTTCTAGATTAATTCCATTGGTTTAATTTAACTGACAGTTAAACTCAATCGAATAGCGGATTTGTTAAAAAAATTATAAAACTACCTTACAGTTTGTTATACAAATTTTAATTTTAGCTCACTTTAAACCATATTTAAAAGTATATTTAGTCCCTTAACACAATTGTCATTCACGTTTAATGAAATTAAAAACGCCCACGTTTTTTATATGAATTAAAAAATCTTTATTTTATATTTTGAAGTGGTAATTACAAAAAACAAAACTTTTTTTATCTATAACTTTTTCTATAAATACAAATTTAAAGAAACATATTTTAAAAAACCTCGAGAAGGTCAATAAATATTCCAGCAATATCAAGACAAATACATTAATAAGCACTTTTTAAACACGAATACATTTTAATAATAATAGTGCTTATGTAGAATCACCTCGACTTCTAATATTTGTTAGAGATTTAGAAATTACGCAGTTTCTTTCTATTATTACCTATTACAATGTTAAATATCAATTGCGAAATATTCCCATACAGTTTAACCAACGTAATCCACACTGTTTCGTATATATTCAAGTAGTTTTTAATAAATAAAAATTATAGATACAAAACAGAAACAATCGAACCGAATATGGGTCTTGCTAAATATATCATATTTGAAAAAGAGTATAAAAATTTCAACATATTAGGTCGAAATTTCACTTGCAAAACAGATAAAAGACCAGAGAACTAAACTAGCACATAAATAAAAAGCTATCTCTGGGAGGCCTGATTTACGTCTTACAAAATACATCTACATTCCTTATCAAAATGGAGCGAACCTTGTATAAAATTGCTCCATCCTTTGCTCACATGTCTTGCAATCAACAAAACGATGAACCAGCCACAAAATTACGAAACGTATTTCTCTTTGATATTATCAGTCTAATGAAGCAGAGTTTTAATATAATTCTGTTTATGTATGTACTCATTATTCATCAAATTAAATGGTAAACTTCGTAACCGAAATACAGAAAAGCAAATTTGATAGAAATTCATTTATACTATGGACTGTGTTCATATATGTATCTATATATAATGTTTACAAAGAGTTCTTTCTTTCATACAGTGATTATAGTTAATAGAAAGCTGTTTGTGTGGATAGACTCGATCGTGAAACTACCCCCCTTTCACAGATGTGACATCAAGAGAAGTGACAACATCGGTAACTCTACGCTCCCCCTAGCTTTTTTCCTCGATATCCTGTTTTTACCTTAATTGAAATCACTAGCGTTTCAAAAAAAACCGCTTCCTATTAAGTAGACCCCCTTTCGTTTATCTTCCTGACGCATAACGCAGAATTTCACAACCGAATCGAAATAACATCTACACAAATGTGAAAAACTAAAAGTTATTTAAATCATATAATCACTTGATATTATATTTTATGTATACCTCGTTTAAACGGAAAGAGGATATAATACAATGATCTATCGTGCTCTTACTATTGACGAACCTATGTTGTGCATTTTTCATTGAAGAAACCATCACAGTTTATATCTACATTCAATTTGATTCTCTTATAGTATTGATAAAACAAACACTGAAACGATTTTAATTATTTCCTCATGTAAAACTTTTTCCTCATTAAATTGGGTAAGCTAT
>DVQP01001972.1:0-13658 GCA_018231745.1 Danaus eresimus
TTAAATTTTCTAAGAACTAATGTGTTTACTTAATATATAGTAACACAGTTTAAAACAACGTAATGACATAATCCGTCACTGGTCGGACAACCGGCTCAGAGACAGAAATATAGTGAGTCATACGAACGTATTTAAAGTTTTTAAAACATCGATTAATTATACGTACAGCTGTAACATATGCTTATATATGTATATGTGTTTAAATTTGTACACGTAATATTTATATGTGTCGATAATAGCTAAAAAAATCAAGACAACAAATTCATCAAGAACAAAACTAGGGCAATATAGCATTTATTTTAGAAACTTCAAAACAAAGAGGTTACTGTAGGTATCAATACAAACGAACACAAACATATATACACACGAACACACACTTACATACACATACACACACATACATACATACACAACTTTTGTAAACCACATTATATATAAATTTTATGATAACATTACCCACTAATTGCACGCGCTATCAAAATCTACATAATATATAGATATTGCAATACGTTATTCATGGAAATGTTAGCTTTACCCCTAGTAAGTGTTATCAACGTACACCTGGAAACTGACAGTTTGTAAGTTTTTTTTTTCATAAGAGCTATGTATCGGTTTTATGAGAATAAGAACTCTCTATGTAATGTACCTATTGGTAATTTAATGTCATTGATACACAATATTGCTTTTTCTTATAATTTATAACTTCTGGGAAAAAAATAATGAAATTAATGCTATCGTGACATACATATTAACGATAGTTTAACCATAGAGTAATTTTTTTTTAATTCATACAGAGCTTATTTTGGACAATTTATTTAAGATACTACTACGAACTTTTTCGTTGTGAAGCTTTTATGGTTGTTGAAATCATTGTTTTTCATTCAATCATTCATTCATACATTCATTAGCCTCAACATGTCCACTGGACAATGAATATTCATTAAATCTTTATGACTTCGGTTTACGTTAAATTCAATTTCATTGACGTTTCTGCCATTCCATTCGATATTGGTTAAATTTATTATGTGAATACATATAATTAGTTATTACATACATTTCAAATAAATCATATTAAAGATTTCACATTACACTTCTATCATACCTGACCTTCATAACTAATTAAACTGTTTATAGATTATTAATAATACTTCAATAAAAATGACATTTTACGTAACCGCTTGAAGCTCTTGAGTGACATTTCATATAAAATGGAGGGAAAAAATTGCGACAACAAACATTAACTCTTCGGACTTTAAAAAAAAAGTCCGTGTCATTAAATGAATATCATCATTTTAAAACGAGACTATTATTTCGTATTAAACCTCCAAGAACACTCAGCGAGCAGTAAAAACTGTATAAAATCATATCCGTTACCGAGATATAATGTCCAGCAAAAAAAGTTTATATAATGATATTTCTAAACGTTAGATAAAAAGCAGACAAGTAATATACATATATAATTAAGACATATTTGTAATTTGCAATGATTAAATAAAAAATTCTCATGTTTATGTATACATTCTATCTTATATATATTTCATAAAGAATTAATAGCAAGAATGTTAGCATCGTAAATAAATTAAAGTAAATGGCGGTAAAAATTCAGCGACGGCCATCTTTTTGACATAGTTGTAAGGAAGCCGTACGCGGTACAAGAATGTTTCATAGGAATATATGCTTCAGGTATTAGTGACAATTATCCATTTAGTGTGACAGATTGGATGTTACGCGGAAGAGAGGGCGTGGGCGTCGGATAGTGTGACTAGGAGTTTAGTAGCAATCAACAGTTCTTGGAAGCTTAGTTGTTTTCGCTCAGGTGGAAACGAGCACATTTCATTATAAACACACGTGACAATCAAAACATATGATTATTTTTTTTTATTTAGACTATGACGGCATCTGTTGAAGTTATACAGTCAGTTTTATTTTTTTATTGGAATAATACACTTGAATTACATTCAAATAAGACATCAACTAGTTTTAGAGTGTTACCAATTGTTTAGTATTTATTTATTCATTGTTACATTATTAGTTTAATAGACCAAGGTCCTATACTTGCCGCTTACAACCGCAGTACTTAAGATATGTTAATGCAACTAGCATAAATTTTGCATTATATATAAACACATACAATCATCGTAATTGCTATTTGAAGAAGTGGGCCGGGAAAACAATTATACACATATATGTTCTATTATAAGATGCGAATAAAACTACGTGGCATTCGTTTCTCAGAAGTTTATATAGGAAACTGAAGTAATAATAAAATATATAGATGTTTTCAATTAATATAATAATTTGATATTATTTTTCCGTACTCATAAAAAATAATATAATAAGAAACTATCTAATTATTAAAAATAATTTTATAAACGAGTTAATGAAAAAAGTTTAAGTCAAATTAAGTCATCTTCGTTTCCCCTAGAACCCAGAAAGTAATGAAAACAAAGGAACAGTAAATATTTTTATATGTACATATTTATAATAATAATGGAAATTAAATCATGCATATTTGGCACCTAAAATCTTCGAAGTACCCAAGGATGTTTTTGTGTGTATCTCGCATTGCATCGCAATTTTTTTTATATGGAAAGAATTATACAACTAACACTCATTGAATACAAAAACTGATGATCGATTCGTAAACTGAGCTGTCAATAAAAGAACTCATAAAAATTGTTATATAAGACGCCAATTGTATCCGTATATAAAAATGTGTGTCTCGTCTGTCATAACTACTCAGAAGAATGTCTGAACCAGGACGTACAAGACGATATTGAAATGCATTTAAATAATAAAACCGTCCCATGGCGCCGCTGTATTGGCTATGTATTGGACATTATAATTTTATTCTGCTGCGGACAATGGACGAAACTTCCAAGAGTTTTTATGCACAGTGACATACCAACGCATTGTTCAGAGTTTTAACATGGAAATTATATGTGAATGAAATTCAAATGATGGCACTTACCATTCGATGCTCCTGTATCCTTTGACGCAGCAGTGTATGCTCTTGAACTTGTCCTGGAAGCCGTATTCATAAGGCACTGGTTCTTTGCTGAAGTGCATCGAGGACGTGTTCGTGTTGAAGGTATTTGTGGAGCAGTAGCCGGCTGAACGTACCAACGAAGCGCCGGTCACCACACCCAGCGCCACTAGGATCCACATTTTGATTCACATCCTGTAAAATAGAAGCAATAAATCAGTACAGCTTGTTAGAAGTACTAGTAGCGCTTCAGGTGAAAGTCCATGTACCATTGTTCTGTGCAATTTTCATTACTAACCTAAACATCGTCGGCTTCAAGTAACTTCATTCATAAACTTGAAACGTTTCGACTTTCGGTTGTATACAAACATGAATTAGGTAAAACACTAGTTCCAAACCAGAACTGGCCTGGTGACGTTGACAATTGTTTCACTCTTACATAGAAAACGCTAACCGGTTTTGAGATAACAATCGCAATTGAAAGTACTGAGATAACGAAAACGGGATGCTGAAGACTAACGTAGACGAACCGTCATAAACAATACGCGAGGTCGCGCTATTAGGTCGTTGACTGCAATTCAATTCTAAACCAATCATAAATCAGAATATCACGAAAGATTTATTTATAAATACAATACGTAATTAGTTACATAATCTCGAAGAATAATTGCATTCCAATTGTATAGACAGTTCATTAAATTTGTAAATAATGAGTTATTAATTCCATATCTTGTAGATACTAGCTGCAAAGCACAAGTTATATAGGTAATAAGTGGTTCCAGTGAGATATTCATTGCGGGAAATAATTATTTTCATTGGACGAGTAAATTTATTACTATAATACTTCTAATTTCCTCCTAAATCCCAAACAACTTGTGAGAAACGAACCATTTAAAGCTATTCTTCTACATGCCAAATATAAAAATATATCGAGCAGAATCCATGGACATAAATATACGTAGAAATTTATTGTTAGACCTCCGTCTGACATCTATCTTATCTCTGCACAGATTCAATAACATAAAAAATGTTTTCTTTGTATACATTTCATGACATCATACATTCTTGGATATAATGTTCACGTAGTTGTATCCGTTTATATTGCAAATGAGGCTGTAGGTATTATTGATAATGTTAATGCGAAAGTCGGTTGGTTTGTGCGAGGTCATAGAAAATGTCAAAGGGCATATCCCTACTAGGACATTATTCAATAGCCGTCGAGGGAAACAATATATCTATGAGATATTATAAGATAAATTGAGTCGGCAATGAACTGGAATAAAAAACATACTATGTACGAATAAAAATTGGGTACGCATCATGGAATTGATGGGTTGCGCCCCAGAAAGACAAGATATTTATATTAATGATAACAGTATGAAAAACTAATTTAGCACTGCGACTTCATCTGCGCGGATTCCGGAACTGGGCTAAGAGAAAAATGTATGATGTGTATTCAAAAATATATACATACGATAATCGGTTGATTACAGCCGGTTCACTTCGGCTTCATACACATTAATATAAACCGTGACCTACGCAAGCTATACTGAATTCGGGGACAAATCGTAGTCTATGCCTTATCTTGATACCTGAGTAACATAATGGTAAGGTTAAATTAAAATCCATTCAGTTGGTTTTGCTTCAAAAGTGCACAAAAATGATTACATTTATGTAACATACATCCTCACAAATATTTGCATCTGTAGCATTAATAATATTGATTTTGCTTAGTATTCAGCGCCTAAAAAGCTTAAACATTTCATTATACCCAGGATCAGTCGAAGTAGTACAGATTTGAAAATATTTTTTTCTTAAGGCTTAAACCAACGAAACCGCGTTTTCTCTGCAACAAAGCTAAAGTCGCAAACTAGTTTGTTATCAAAGTATCAAAAAATACGTAATTTGATTTAAAAGTATAAAAAATTAGAATGGAAAGCTGTAAAAATAAATTGTATAATTGAAGTATAGCACAAGGACCACTAGAACATTAAAGTGACTTAAAAGAAAAATACTAGCCACTTGCAATGGATAGGAATGATTGGGCAATGACGGTTACAAAAACACACGTCCATATATACGGTCTAGGCCACAAGACAGGATATAGTCAAAGCCTGGACAAGGAGTTGTTGACTAATAACAATGACTTGTATTCTGGGAAGCTATTCATTTCGCGAGATACCTGGAATCGCTAATGTTTTTACAGCTTATATTTTTTTACAATACAGATAGAACAAATTAACTCCGGGAATTAATTTGCTTTTTGTCAATCGTGGCTTCGTATGGAGCTTTCTGAATAATTGGTTTAGGATTTCAGTCTAATTGCGTAGGACATTAGCAGAAAAAAAAACATTTATAAAGCTGTTTAGAATCGCGCAAGAGAATGTTAGTACTATTGTGATTGTTATATAAAATATGTGATTTAAGTTTGCTCGGAAGAAATTATTTATTTTTATTTATTTTATAGAAGAATTAAAAATATGTTTCTCTATAGATAGGTATCTATATAAACGATATTCCCCAGTATACACTATACATTTAGATAAAACGATATTTTTCGAGTTCTCTATTAAACTACAATTTTACCTACGTTTCGATTACTTTTCAATAAATTTGATCAATGAAAAACATATATATTATTATGTTTAATGTAAATATATTCTTAATTACGTAATAAATTGCTTAATGTTACTTAATAATAAATCGTTTTAAATGATTTTTTCCATCATCTACTTGTGAGATATTTCACATCCAAATTTACAGTTCGTCCTAAAAGTGATGTGACTTTAAAACTATATTTCGATTGCTTTGCAATGCATCGCTAGGATATAAAGTTATGTACGCCTTAAACATTGTGAAATACGTTAGCTAAGCGACAGTTCGTAACAGGACTGGCGCGAATGAAATTGTTATGATGTCACACCGTGTAATCCAAGGTAAATAAGAAATTCGCTTGTGATAACGCCGAAGACGAACACAGTAGGTTTTAAAACGAATAAAATTTAACAGAGGGTGTACTGAATATATCCGTTGGACTACATTTTGAGACACCTGTTGCAAAAAAAAAATCAATCAAATGTAATACGTTAGTTGGAATGAAATTGTATGACTATTCCAATGAAAGTACTGTTATCTATATCTCATATGATTATAGTTACAATTGATTCGCAGAATTTTTAACCTGTCGCAACTTGTTTCCAACCAGCTGTGATTTAATACTACTGGGATGACATCTATGTTCTAGCTTTCAATAACAAAAATATATTTTTACTAAATTCGAATTTACAATCTATGTTCATTTTAATATAAAGTTTAATACACACTCAGTTTTTTACTTCGCGTTAGTATGATGAATATTTTTTCAAACGAACACGATTTTCATAAATTCGCTGTTCGACTTAAGCCCTGTCCTACCTCGCTTGTCGTACAAGGAAGCACAGGCTCATTCCGCTGTGAGACGAGTGATTTTTGCAATTACCGACAGCCGACACACATATCTGTCTGCAATTTACCCCTCCCCTGATCAACTTCTCGGAAAAGCTGTTGCATCAACTGCGTTTAACGCACTAATTACCACGCGTCTCTGTAAGACCCGTCGAACAAAAAATGTTAGCTAGTTTCTCTGCGTAATATGGGAACTTATGTTAGACTTGTTTGTATAGTATGCCTCTCTTATGGTGGGCACTGTGTTTTTATTGCACATAATTGAGACAGAACAGCGACTAAACACGCCTCTGGACATGGCATCAGACCTAGTCGTTTAGAAGGATATTATAACATTTTTAAATCATTTCAGGACTGATTGGAGAATGATCCAAACCATTCATATTTGGAATAAAGCCTGTGTTGCAATTATTTCTTTTATTAATATACATATATGACAAGAAGGTTTTAAATATTGTTCTCAACAATGTCAATTTTATTTTATATTATTATAAAATAATAATAAGTTTATCATTTGAACAGTCTATTATTTATGTAATCATGATATTTTTTTTAAGTCAGCAATGAATGGTTTTCTGGTTTGTATCCGAACCTCTGACTCATACAAGTGAAATTTTTCATTGACAAGTTTGCATAATAAAAGTAATATAAGATAAGATTATACAGATATTTATTATTGAAAAAAATTATCAAATATTATTGTCATATAATTAGGATTATACAAAACTGAATACAGTTCTAGATCTCATCTCCGCTAATCCAGATTTTATATATAAAACTGTATAACGAAGATACTATTTCAAAACAAATTTTTAATTTAAATATGTTAAAAAATCTTTTATAAATAAAATAGCATCAGAGAAAGTAAACCTAAACCTAAACACAAGGAATAGAAAAGATTGAAGTTTGCTAAATTAAGTAAATATTGATATTTAAGTACAGAACTTATTTTGGAAATGTATTATGTTTATATAAAAGTTAATTCATTCATTTCTATATTTAATTTTATAAATACATGAGCTCGAAAATGATCTTATTTATTTCACAGAATTATAACCATTATAATGTAACAAAACATTTGCAACATGTTTTAATATTCGAAAATAAACATCTTTGGTAATTATTTTTATGGATAATTTATTGTCGTTCATAGTGTTAATAAATGTTCCAAATTAAAATTGAAACCTTGCATTTTACAAATATTCTCATACTATAACTTAATAAAAGTACTAAAATTACTCACCAATTCCTAAGATGATAAAATCCAAATTTCTAAGAACTCTGAATGCTGAACTTTTTAATAAAACTTCAAAGGCACAGTTTATTCACTCCACATCTTAGACGTTCCTTTTATAATATAAAATTTTGATAGTTAAAGTATATTTTCTGTAATAAAAACACAAAGCGCCGATATTATGTACGAAATAATTGCTTTCATACTAGCCACATGTCTCAATCACAGTAGCGAAAACGTAACTGACAATGACTTACAATGGCCGGTAGAAATAAAGAATCGTGGTTAGTGACAATTGCCATGTGTCAAAGTAGAAATTTGACATTTAAGAAATTGACACTGACAGTGAATGACTTTACTAAAAATAATGTTTCACTACATAGTCTATGGATTTTCTTAAATCTCATTTAGTTAATATTAAACTTTAAGAAGGAGTTCTTAAAGAAATTTCAATTAATTTTAAATCAATAAATTTGATCTTAAAATTATTTCCTCACCTTTGACAAATCTTAAGGAAGTTGCCAACAATAATTTTTTGTGTATTACACTTTTAAATATTGAAGTTGAGTAAAGCTATCTCACACTTATGTCGTTTACATTAAATTAATATATTTTTGTATCTCAGATTTTTATATTTATGATATACTTTAAAAAAATACATTTTTAGTTTTAGTTCTGAGTTAGACAATTGATTCATCTAGATTAATTAATTACTTTTTATTGTACACAGATAACAGGTTTATTTATATTTGGATGAGTAAAATGGAAGAGAGGAAACTGTTTCCAATGAAACATATATTTATGTAATTGAACCTTTTCACAATAACTAACAAAATGTTTCAAAAGTTGATCGAAATAAAAAAACAGTGTCATAGGTACATATTTTACTTTTAAAAATTTAATAACTGTCTTAATTTTCATATTATCAATTAGTTAAGTAATTATTATCGGCAATATCTAATAAGTGCTAGCTATAATAACTTTTGACGTATAAAATCTTATTTTTTCTTTAATTTGGGTGCTGATTTCTTTATGTTTCTTAAGTAACGGAACGTGCCCAAAGCCCTTCGGACCATGACGCCCCGCCACCACGCTTGCACGCGCGTGGCGGCCCGGCGCGAGCGTTCTTCGCGGGCGAGTCGTGCTGCTCGTTCTTTTTTAAATGTCAACCATGATCGCATTTCACCTTCATGGAGGGCGAACTGAAAAATTATAATAATTCTTAATTTATTGACGTTATATTGAGATATAATTTCTCAAAACGTCGTTGCATTAAAAAATATATATATGTGAAATAAATTTCAAGAATATCATATTGATTCCCTATATTAAGAAATATGAATGTAGTAACTCTTTGGTTTTAATGATACGGTGAAAAATAAGTTATATTGATACCAATTTCTCTAATTCCACACGACGAGCGACAGTGATCCGTAATTTCTCACATTTTTCTCGTAACCGTGATCCTATATTGGCTACGTCTTGAGAGTATCGTGACATCCAGTACTGTAGCAAATCTTCTCTTTCCTAACAAAAAATATTGTATTTAAATACAATTCTATTGTTATTATATATTTTAGCGGACGTTTCGTTTACTTTACAGCAGCGATTATCCGTTGTGTCATTTGAATGTGTCCTCGCGTATGTTAGATATCAATAATATTGGATGCTAATAGAAATTTTCATGTATTTAATTAATATTTTATGTTTTCAACTCCAATTACTTTTGATCCTTGTTTCATACTCTTTTTTCATGTAATGTGAATCTTTAAAATACAAATGATTCAAAACACAATCGATCTCAACAATGGCGACACGTGATAGCATGTCAATCAAGATTATGAGCAATAACCTGAATTTGCAGTTCGTATGCCCTGAGCAGTTCATTATGAACGCAATCCTCGTCCTCCTTCTTCGGCGCCGACTCAGACGTGGTCTCCTGTTGCTGTAGTTCAAGTGCCTCAGACCGGGCTAACAGCCACCTGTCCGCGTACATGTGTTGTATTCGCGCGTTGTAAACTCGATCCTTAAATATATAATTATTTTTTTAAACATGTTAGTCGAATGCTTAAAATTATACATCCACATTTTAGAACTATAACATTTGTTTTACAACCATAAATCACAATTTGAGATTTATTACAAAAAAAATATGTGAATAATTTCATTATATTTAATTTGTTAAATAAGGTATATTTTTGTTTGTGTTGTATACCTTAATCCTATCACGAAGTATCGCAACTTTGAGATCGCTTTCATTTAGATCTCTTATCCATTCCTGCCGAGATTTTTCCAATTCTGTAACAATTTTCTCTAGAACACTAAAAAATTATATTAATATAATTTAAAAATAATCAACAATGCTACTTTTGTATTAGTTCAATCCAATAAGATTGTACAAACCATTTCAATTCTTCGTGGCGAGACTGTAAAGTTATCAATAAAGTGGATTTGTTCCTTAAAGTTTCCACTCCTTTAAGTAGCGTTCTGTATTCCCCGTTATTTATTAATTCCAAAAGAGTTTTTATAAATAACTCTCTCACCAGTTCACTATAATATGATATTCTTATTAAAGAGCAGTGTTTCAAATATACATTGAAGAAACAAATTTCTCGAATCTTATTTTCCGTCAAATGTATAATTTTTAGTCAAAAAGTTTTATTTCATTATTTTTCAAATATTTTTCTTTTAAACATACATCACAACGCCATCTCGTTTTTGAATCAGAAACTTACCGGTTTTGTGAGAGTTTAGCAAGCAGTTGTTTTTCTCTTTTGCTTTTGATAGTATGGTCGGGAAATTTTCGTTGAGCACTTGTTTCTGGTTGTTTTACGAACACGATAGATGGCGTTAGTGTAAGTATATGGAACATTTACTTTAAATTAACTCACGATGTACATATGTATGGAATTTATATTGTTCCATTAAGAAAATCATTAACGGTATATATTTCCAAAATTGAATGTTCAAAATATGTTATAGTTTAATAATGTAATGAAACTGCTTGTTATTGTGTTTTTCTCACCTAAAATCCGTATTTGTAGTAATAGAACTTCCAAAATAATGACAAATAACCACGCATCCATAGCTGAAATTCTGTAAAATTGGTTTAAAACTAACAATTTTCAATAAAGTGCATAAACCTACAAAGATATTTAGTCCCAGGGGGAAAAAAATTTAAGCCTTGGATCTGAAAATACTATTTCCGTTTCAAGACGATCTCAGAGTGAATAAACTTTCTATTAATGACGATTACCTGCATGTTTCGTATGTGAAACTTATGTGGAATGGAGTTATAAAAGTTTGAAAATAAAAATTAATAAAAGAAATGTTAGCTATTAAATTATTTACTTAAAGGCAAATTCAAATCGAAGTACAATTAAGTTTCTCAAAACTGGCTCTGGGGAG
Source organism: Danaus eresimus (assembly GCA_018231745.1). NCBI lineage: Eukaryota > Metazoa > Arthropoda > Insecta > Lepidoptera > Nymphalidae > Danaus > Danaus eresimus. The sequence continues at coordinate 11,073 of DVQP01001972.1, forward strand.
CATGAGGATTAAACCAGAAGATGAAGATAGTGTTGGTGGCCAAAGCCAGACTTGTAGTATTGATTATAACATAAATGTTTATTATAAATGAAAAGTAAAAACCCAATATATATGAAAATTCAACGTTATATTTACATATAGATGAACAAAAAAATATTGAAAAATTATTGTGTGTTTGTAACATGATTTTTTATTTTCACGTGCAACAGATTATACATAAATGATGTCGTTTTACAAAGTGCTACAGACTATAACGTTGTGGATGTTGTGTGTGACACTGACAGTGTCTGATTAGACGAGCTCTATGTCAGAGAGCGGCAATTTATATCTCTCGATCTTAAAGGAAGATCAAAGAGCCATTGAAATTTACAATTCAAAATAAAATCCCCCGGAGCTTTACATAGTTGATTCCGTTAAATCTATTTGTTACTATCGATTATATTCGTCAAAATCCTTGCTGTTAAGTGATTTCTGTAGAATATTTTTAAATAATGACTACTATTTTATACTTTAATTGAATATTATTGTTATGGTATACACAAAACGAAGATAAATACTCGTCTTATTCAACACTAATCAATGACGAAACATGACAAATGTTTTAGACAAGCCGTTGTAGAAACCAGTATAATTTGTTTTAACACAACCTAAAATTAATAATTTAAACACCAAAATATAATTGAATTTATTTAAATTATTCACGAATTCAAATGAAAAATACATGTTATCTGAACATAATTTGTTTGGTATGAAAATAAATTAATTTACATTATTAGAGTAAAACATTTTGAATAATTGCTGTAGCAGACAAACCCGGCGGCAGATGGAACTATTGTGATGCAAAATTCAAAGTCTACAAGACAACAAAGGAACGGAATGTTTTTACTTTTATGTTCATTATATTTAGAAACGAACATAAATTAGCATAAAGACTTAGTTTTAATATAATTACATTTTTATTAAGAGAAAGAAATACGCTTAGGACTTTCATTTTTAACAGATCAAGCTTTTTTGCGTCAAAACGAACTGCAATTAATTAACTTAATCTAAAATTAATTCATTTTAATATTCGTGTACTAAAAAATAAGCTTTAATAGAAATAGCTCACCGATAAATGGTATCCACAGAGCTTCTTTGACCGGATAATTTGATATTTTCCCGACAATATTTCGTACATAGTGCCATTGCTAAGCAACCTCTGGAATTTGTTCAATTAATAGCTACCTTATAGATAAAGCTTTATAAACTCAAAGTCATTATTACGTGGACACAGTACGTGTGATACATATGCTTTGTACGTTATATGATACTAATATTATATTTTCATACTGCTATTTTAATTAATGTTTTTAAAATCTATATAATATTGAAAATACTAGCCAGTAATTTCATGACATTTAATGAATTGTCGATTCGTTAGTCCATTATTTAATTAAGACTAAACATGAGACACAAAGCGAAATTGGATAATTAAAATGAAATAAACTAGTTTAAAAAAAATAGAGATATTTTTTTCTGTTACAGGACCTATTATGTGCAAGTGTAAACATTTTCACAAAAGTTGGAATAGTTTTTATCTGTTCTCATTGAAACTTTTGAAACGGATGTACGAGTTACTTCGTATGGTAAATTTAAACAAATGAAAAGCTTTCTCTTTTTTGTAAATTATTAAATGTTGAGTTAAATTGTTTATATGATTTAAATAAAATGTATGAAGAATAACATACCTCTTAATAGCGTGCATATTACATGAAATACTTTCATTAATACTATATGACTTTTTACATTATTCTTTTTATCTATGCATACTCTGAAAGTAACAACTAGGAAAGGGTCATATTTGTTACAATCTTGGCGGCATCGAGATGTGATAAGCGTAAATATAAAAGAATCAATACGAATCGCACATAAAAGAAAGTATATACAAATTAACTTATATGTAAATAATATAGATAATCCACAGTAAGTCTTGTGACTAATAATTAATAATGATTTAACATATACATATGTTACAAAGATTGAATTTCCTTCATTAGTTAATACAAGTTTAGGTATTGACTCATTACCATACGCTTAAATGACTTTTTTTAACTTTGTAACTCTAATGGAAGTTCATGCTAAAGGCGAATTGCAGTGACAATAAATTAATTTCTGTAAAAGGAAGGAAGAGTGGGTAGAATTTTATTAGTAAAGCGTTGTTTGAAAAAAAGAGAACTGTCTTAAAATTGACATAGAAACTCGAATCTTTCTTTTAAATTATATGGAGTTGAATGTTAAAATGTAACGTAATGTATCGAGAAGACAAGAATATTCTTACAATAACAGACGAGAATACGCTATAATTTTATGCACATAATTGTAAAGTCCAAAAACAAACGTAATGTAAAGATAGTGAAGAGGCTTTAGATTTTATTAAAGCGATTAACTCTGCCGTAAACAAAGATAAAAATTAGTCTAATTTCTGACTCATGAGAAATGAGTTTAGGACCAACAAAGAGAATTACTGATGTTTTACTAGCAATAGGGCCACGGCGACTTCAGATGTTAATAACAGTAGTAGGGTTACACTACACACAGATACACGCA
>DVQP01001973.1:0-13653 GCA_018231745.1 Danaus eresimus
ATGATGATAACATTTGATTCATCACCAGCTATTAAGATGATAGAAGTAATCTATTCGTAAATATGTAATGATTGCGTGTAAACCAATAACATGTGCTGGAATGAAGCGTCATTGCTTGCTTAATTCTTACATAAGAAACGCTTTAAGAAATACCATCGCAATTAATTTGGAGTGCTGTCCAGAATTATAACAGTCCAGGTAATCATTTTAGAGTTACAGATGTTAACTGCTTATGTCATATTTACGTCTTGGACAAATATTTGTTAATATTACTCAATAGACTATATATATGCTTGCCTGTTTAAAATCGTTTTCATATAATATTATTTCTTTAAATTATACTATTAACCTATTCAAAGGATTTATGTATAATGTTATGAGTTAAAAAAAATTTGCTGCTATATAGAAATGTGTGCTATATAGAAACTTTGTCTGGGTTTGGTCTTTAAAAAAATATTAACTTAAATTATTGATAGGTAGTTTGGGTCTTTTCTCATATTCTTCACAATTTTAATAACCTTTCGATTCGTTACGATTTTTTTAATAAACATTACGCTTACGCCAAGTTTGAATCGTCACACTAGAAGTACGTCCTCAGTAAATGAAGTCCATCATAGTAAAAATTCACAATTTTGATTCATTACAAAACTTTCACGCGTATACACGGACTCCCGACTGATCACTGTTTCATCCTTTTATAACTTCACCCGTTTAAGCTTCTCTACTTTAGCCAAACCTTACTCCCACAATGCTGCCAGAGGCTATATTGCAATGATTAATTAATTGTAGTATTTAATGATTTACAATGTTTGGATGGTCTTATAAATAAGTTTTGACGGCAATAATATTGTTTTAAGTATAAATCATTGATATTAATTTTCCCTCGGGTTTTATTATTTTATAAAAATAACCTTACAACACTATATACGAAGTTTTAACAGTTTTTAGTGTATACATCTTTTCGTATTGCGTATTAAGGTATTAAAATGGATCTGTTTTCGAACGAGTAAGGAGAAATTCTTCTTGACGATACTAAATTTGCTAACTTACTGTTACTTATAAACAAAAATGACTCGAAATATATTTTTAATAACTTATGTGTGATTCAAATTTTTAACATTCCTTGTTATTATAGATCCTTGTTTTTAATTTTCGAAAAATATAGTTACAAATCAAATAAGTAGATAGAAGCTTAACTTAAAACATAGTTTTTTAATCATATCTTCGCTAAACTTGTGATTCTTTGTATTCTGATCACATACATTTTGTATTATCTTATTCTTCTGTCTCCAGGTGACATCGAAGACTGTATCGTAACGCCGACCTACCAGGGCCAGTTCACGCCGCTGCCGGAGGCGCTCTGCGACTGCATCATGGACCTCACGACACAGGTGATAAGGATCATTTTAATATGACCCGAATAACAGTAAGTATAACAATTTTACCGCCGATCAGATTACGGCGTTATGAGGCAAGTTATTACCATATTCGGCCAATACTTCTATTGGATAATAGCTATGGAATTATATTAAATAAATGTCACCGCCCGGAGTATGATGCAAAATTGACGCTTTTCATCCGACAGATCGCGTGTTCTTAACAAACTTTTGAATATTTTGATCAGAGTTATAACAGGATTTGTGCAGCCTAATACCGGAATGATGACTGTTGGCCGTGAAATGTAAAAAATATAAAAATACATACCGGTTTGTGTTGCGAGCAGCGCCGCATATTTTAATCTGTGGCCCAAGTTTAGCAACTGTGACTGTTATCTCATATTTAAACGAATACTTATTTATCTATTGTAACAGGTTTCTCATCTTACAAATCCCCTGTTATCGATAAATTGCTGTAGACTGAGGGAAGATTTTAAATGCAAGCGACATTCTATATTTAGAATTTATCATCCATTGTACATATTAAGCGAAAACAATACATTCCAGTAACTGCCAAGTTATCGACTTAATATCTTGTTTTGAACCGAATTTATGAGTTAAGTTTGAAAAAGGAATACATATTGTTATGCTCTAAAACTGAAAAAATGTAATATTAAATATTTCTGATATTTAATATTAATTTATATATAATCTCCTATGACTTGTATGACAGCTGTATGTGGACGTGTTTTCATAAAACAACCCTAAATATCGATGGCATGAGGTCAGCATCTTAATGGTCGATCACGTGCCATGCTAACTTTATTTGTGAGTAAAATGTACATTTTAGTACTTTTATAATTGGGGTTAAGTTTACAGTTAGCAAATTTCGTACGTTATTTAGGATCGAGCACACAAAAAGCTATTAAAGCTTCTGCTTTTGTTTTATACGGATATATTTAAATGAGAAATTAAATTGAAATTTTTAAAGGACTTAGATTCAAACTTGTTCTTGTTTTTTTTATTCATACATGCATTGAAATTAAAGTATGTTAAGATTTGACATAATATAAATCAGTTACCTATAATATTATATTGGTAATATGTTTTCATTAAGGAGTAATTGTTGATTTTATTTCCGTCATTCATATCATACGTTATCAAACAAATTAAGAGAAATAAAAGAGACTAATATTACAACTTTGCCTGTTGCAAAACGATCAAAGTCTGATACAGAGATGAGATGACGAATAGAGAATAGCCTTCTATTTTTAAGTCGGTTAAAATTGCGATAAAAAATGTCAATCTTTACATATTTCCAAAGTGTATAATTTAAATATAAAGTGTATTTGACTATTTAAATACACACACACTAATCTGATTATAACACACACATATAAAACGCGGACATTCCTCAATGCGTGTTTTCTGTTTTGTTACTTAATGTCAAACATAATGACATGTCTATTTTAGTACTGAAGTTGAAATAATGAGTGATTTCTTCTTACCGTCTATACCGTATGAAAGGGACTGTTTGTTTTGATCTCGGATATCCAAAAGGCATGTCCCGGATTACGAAATAACCAAATACAATAACTATAAATAACCCGATCATAATCATAATACAATTTATTTCGAACATTCCGTTATATTTAACTAAATTTGTCATTTCGTAACCGAGTTCGCAATCATCGCCACAATAAAATGTCGTACGCAGTTATCATGAAATACCAGATGTGGAATTCTATTTGGAGTTATAAAACGTCTCAGTTACATTTGTTGATATCTCGAATATAAAACCAATATGACTTTAGATTTTTTTTATTATACATACAGTGGCCTAGGCAAATATTTATACATTCATCCAAAATTAAAATAAAATATATATAAATTATGTCGAGTGAAATAAAACTGGTCTGTAACTAGATGAATCTATTATTTTCTTGTTTGAATTTTTATTTTATATTTAAATAAATAAGACATTTATCATTGCTTATTAAAACTAACTTCACTATTAGCCAAAATATAAAAGGGTACACATATATTTATAATAAATTTATGACTATAATAAATACCTTTAACCTATTCTATGATTGAATTATCCAATTTGTGACGAAACCCTAAATTATTCCTCCTAATAAATAACTTACATTGTACTAACGTCTAACGCAACAAACATTTACATCTGTCAAACCGCTGAGGCCGTACGTTCTTACAATGATACATTTTATTATGCTAATACGTACCACATTAAAATTACATGTCACAAATTCAAGTTCGCTTGTAAATTCCATGACTTCTTTTCTTGATCTTGTTAAAATTCTGTTTCATTTTAATGACCGATCTCAACAAATTGAGACAAGGATGAGATTTCTTGATATACAAAATTTAAATTTAAATCTTATTGTTAGTCTATAATTTTATATTGATATGGGTCGACCGTTTGCATTCATTTAAATATTTATGCGTTTGATTTAAAGTCCCAAATAATATATCTGTATACTGACGGACAGACAAACATTTCTTAGTATAGCATTTTTATTTATTTCATTCATATATAAACCTAAGTATATAATTTATAACATATTTGATGATAACGCGAATGTCGTTACTTCCGTATGTAAAATATTTGGAGGACTTTGTTTACTTAAATGATGAAATGACACACGCTCAAAGTTACCTTCGCTATTAAGGAAACAATTTGCATATAACACAATAAAACATTTATCTGAGAGACTTCAATATACTACATAGTATTTCAAGGATATTTAGATAAGATTGTGATGATGGATGAAGCTGAACCTACGTAAATATTTCAAGTTGTTTCCTTAAATAGATCATATCTCGTATAAGTATTATATATTTTTGATTAACGCATTGAGCAATTATTACGTTCAATTAACTCAAATGTCAATAGATCTGTATTATAATATTTTGATTGTATCCAACTAAAATATTAAACTTGACTATGAAAATATCTATAACCTGTTAGTCCGTTTTACGAATTTAGTGCACTATGATGAAATATTAAAAAGATTAATTTGATAAATAAACGAAAAGTACGAGCATTGATCTTGATATTTTTAAAGTTTAATCTGCTGTCTTTTTACGATCTCTGATTATGTTAACATGTGTTATAACAATATTTTTTATTGTAAACTATATATATCTGTTTCCGGTTACGATCAACACTTACTAGACTTCCTTTTGCATCGTAATATTTGATATAAAAATTAAAGTTGATTTACCAAAAATAACTCATATAACCTCTCGATTCATTCTAAACATTTTCTTTATATAAATTTATTGTATAAAAACTACGAAGAAGAAACACGAGTCATGTTAGCAAACAGCATTTTAATATAACAGCTATAATAATGATTTGATTCTAAATTCCATTGCACTCTATTCTTTCCCAGGGTCAATCGGCGACATTAGAAAGCATAAGGACCACCTTATCCTCCAAGTTCTCGTCTATGCAGACGCCGTCCCAGGAGGTGGTGTACGACACGCTGGCTCAGCTCATGCAGGAGAGAAAGATATACCAAACCTCGAGGGGTTTCTTCATTGTTACACCTGAGTAAGTAATACTTTTTGTGGCTAATGAGATAAATAGAGATGTCAGATATTTAAAGTTCTTAGTCTTAGTAAGAGCCATAGTTTGTTAGAAAGATAATAAATAGCGTAACTCCCTATCATTCGATTGAAGTTGAGAATCATGAGACCTTTATTACCTACTAATATTACCGGGTTGTATGTATTTGTCTTGTTGATTTAAGCAATGGAATAATAATCGATTTATTCACACTTTTTGGTACAGTTGGATACTATTAATGAAATAAACTATTAAGAAAACATTATTAAGAATTTTTCGAAAGAAAATTAAGATATTCAAATGGCGTCAAAGCCAAAGTTAAGTGATAATGAGATCGCAGAGACAGCGAACACTGCGCAGAGTTGAAAATTAAACATATAAAGAATTGAATTTCCCGCGAAAGAACAAAACACATATAAATGAATTTATCTTAATGTGTTAACTTAACATGATTTCACCTCAAATAGTAAGGTTACGTATTCATAACACAGCTCGAAGGAGATAAAAGGCCGATAGTTATCAGAGCAATGTTAACAAGACGGAAAACTTAATTGGATGGTGGGTGTCGCTGTGAACACTGTAGAGATATCGCGATTAACAGTCGCATTTATAATGTTACTTTAAATATATATATACTAAAGTCATTTGGAATTTTGATATCGATAATTAAATTACACAACACTAACGACAATGTATCGTTAACTTCTCTGGCTATTCATATATATACATATATATTCCACTAATGATATTCTTTCATATTAAACAAGTGTTTCCACCGAATTGGACTAGAAGTTTAATCTAAATCGCTACCATTTCTGGCAACGCCTGAATACTTTTATATAAAGAAAAAAAATCGTCCCTTGAACTTAATTATATGTTTACTATTATGTATAACGAAATCATTATATGTCGAGAGTGTTTGCTATATGTTACATTTTATTAGCGTCGGGTTAGTTACATGTTACAAGTATTAAGTAATATATCAATCTCTAAGGTCAAATGCATTCATTACGCGCGGTTCAATGTATCATTTCTCGTATTTGATCACTCATAAGGAGATAACACAGAAAATATCGGTCAAGATATATTTTGTAACATAGATACAATTGTATTTTTTAAAACAGTATTATGAATTTTGTAATAATTTTGATAAATTGCTTTGCGGTTTCATTGTGTATATTTGGTTTTGTGAATTGCAAAAATATAGATCATAGATAATAAACAATAATCGCTATCTATTGACTAGTCATTGATATCTCAAACTGGATGCAGTTTTTAATTTAAACATATTCATTAAATTGTATATTTGGTCGTAATAAAAATACATACGCTGTTAGAAAACTCGTTTCTTGGTGATTCATGCTCTATACTTAGTGAAAAATCTATTGGGTAAGGCTTATGCGCTACTTTTTTTGTCAGAATATAAATTTAAAGATCGAAAATAAGAATTACTTTGTTCTTATTGATTCCTGAATTAGAACGACTGGACCGATTTCGATGAAAATTTCGCTTGTAAGTAGGTAATATTCGGGAAGTAGATTGTCATAAAATCCGCTCTTAGATATTTTCTACGTCACGTATAGGAGATTCCTACCAAATTTAAAGTCGATAGGAACTATAGTTTAAAAATGGGCATTTTCCATTGTTAATGCGCCCTTAACCCCCCTTGGAATTTCGTAAAATCCGTTCTTAGCTGACCTCTACTCGGCGAAAGGAATTTTCTTACCAAATTTTAAGTCACTTTATGGTCTCAGAGATATCGTGATGAGTCAATATATAGGTGGAAAACTCATAAATGTATATATATATATATATTTAGTTCAATCATTTTCTAGTAAGGATTTTTAAGGGACCTCCGAAAAATCGAACAAAAACTTAAAATAATCTATGATGAAGCCTGAATGAAAGGAGTGCTAACACATAGGAAAATCCCCAATCAACACTTGGTTAAAAATGTGATTAATAAAAAAAATAAGAACGGTTTTTATACAAGAGCCGTTAGGTATATGTAATTATTATCTATAATAATAATTTAAAACAAACTATGTAATTTTAGAAGTTTTGTTTGAGTATTCACAAAAATCTACGCAACAAATAAAAACATCAAATACAATTGACAGGTGATTATAACAAAAACGTGCAAAATCCAGTTAGAAATTAGTTGTCGTTCAAAATAAATATTTACCGTTCGGCGATAAGGTCCGGAATTCAATAGACATAAAGCATGTAGGCCATCAGCTCGAACTTGAAAGTTAATATCTGCATCAAAATATATTGAATTGTTTATTCGTTTTTGTTAAGCGTTGCATGCTATCAATTATAAATTCTATAGGAATCGTAATTAAATTTTGTCGTGGACATGAGAATAAAAAATATAATATAGAAAATATTTACAACAAGTGTCTGCTCGCGACTTTGTCCTCGTAGACTTCGGAATTTGATGCAGTAGAAACTGTCAAACTGAAACTGAATGGTGTCATCGATATAATAGTGTCGCGTGACTTCATAAAGTACAACTGTTGTCTTAATCCCTCGTTAAATACGCGTAGGTTTGGAATAATTAAAAGAGCAACAAACATTCAAACTATGATTTATTCTCCAAATACTTCACATTTATATCTCAAGTGAATTCTAACGTATTACTTACATTATTACCTTATCTTACAAGCAACACTTATATGTTTACCTTAGTTGTAGCACTCATTGACTATATATATAACAAAAGTTATAAAGAGAAACAAAGCTAAAAAATAAAATATCCTTTTTTAATGGCTTGAATGGTAAATTTCTTAGAAAATAAACGTATTTATATTAATTAAAACTTTTGAACTGTCTAGACGTCGTCGTTCCCGTTCTCGATCGTCCTCTCGTCATCACTCCACCGAGGATGAGTGCAGCAGTCCTCGTACTATCCTTATGTCAGACCAGGAGGCGCTGCACCAGCTGTACGGAGAGATCACCACCGTCAGAGACGGCGCCGTCACACACCAATGTGTTCAGACGAACCTCGCAGATGTTATATGTGGAGGTAAGTGATTGGAGTATGGAGGACAATAGATTAATTACATTACATACCAATTAGTAGCAAAATGCACGTCGTTTTGAGATAAAATTTTTATTTAATTTACAAAACGATTAATTTATCATTGATATTCATTGTAATATAGAGATAGCATATATAACGATCACTAATTATTACTTCCTCCGGTTGATAAAAACTTTTTAAATATATTCACAAGCGTAAGAAAAAGTGATACTGGCTTTTTAAAGACTTTCCAAAGAGCAAAAAAACGGATATAGAAGTCAACTTTATGTGTATGAAATATTGACTAGTTATCAAATTTATTCGTTGCATAAATAAACGGCTTCAAAATAGTAATTTCTTAGGAATTCAACATTCATTGCATAATGCATTGGCCTATTTAAAAAATGTCGAGGTAGGTCAAGAAAAGACGAGCTGTGTTTGGGAAGCGGGCATCCACAAATCCGCAAATCTCAACTGCACTCTACCATTGTCTCAAAATACCTCACTTTTTGTACAAATAACGACTAAATTCCTCTGCACTTGCATAACAAAACTAAATGTAGGACGACTGCAGTGCCCCGATTCGCCGTCGCAGTGCTTTGAACTTCTACTATTCAATTGACAAATAAAAAAACTTTAAATCTTCAAGTTTTTGGATGAAAAAACATTTGGTTATGATTCTGTCGTAGAAGATGCTACTGATTTCTGATAAACAGAGCCCTTCATTTATAGTTACACAATTATAGACATAACGTCTTTGAACTTGGAGAGGATAATCGTATGCACATTCTAGTTTTATAACGAGATACCAATTAGGGAATGTGGATCAGAGTTTACCCGTTACTCCATCCTTATATGGAGGACGGCACTGACATTGTATTTTATTATGCTTATCAGTGGCGAGATAAAATTAGATGATGCAATTTTATTATATGCTTTAAGGCTTTGAAATAATATAAGTGAATGGCAGCTTAGTTTTATTGTTCGGCGTTTTGATACCGGGACAAATAAGGGAGTCCTTAATAATATGATAAATGCACACGACAGTCTGTTGCTAAATGAAATAGTTTCGCTCTAGATGAAAATGCACGGGCGTCTAATAAATATTATTCTACCAAATTGAACTCATTGGTGTCTATCGGAGAATTCATAGCTATTTATAACAAACTTCTATAGATCGCCAATTTGTAGACAAGCTTTAAAATGAAAACAACTCATTATATATAATATTAGTAAAATGTTTCATTTTTCTGTCTTATAAATCTGTAAGCTCCATGATTGCCTCGGGGCCTGGAGACTCTCTCCATTACCACGATCACACGAACTATCTCTTCCCTATAAATTTATCTTCCAAGTCAATAATCTATATATTTGTTTTGTGACATTGTTCCATATTGGAGCTCAAAGGTCACTTCGGTCACACGAGTTCGTGACTTCGCCAATTTGTTCTAATCTAACGGAGACCCATCACAATAAAATAAATCCGTTTACACCGTTAGATTGTCCGATTACTTTTGATTGACCAAAAAATTATTTACAGCCAACAGATTTTGAGGTTCGTTTAGAAGACGGAAAACGTTATTCGTATATACTAGTGTCTTTTGAAGTAAAATGAAGTTTATATGAATTATTGCACTAAAGTATTCATGCTCTAGCACAAACTTGCTGGTTAAAAGCTTTAAAACGTAAAACTTAATTCAATTGAAATTTATTATTCCATAAGTACATTGTATACTAAAGGAACAGGATTCAGACGACAAGCATGTTATAATAAATGATATACAATCACTTGCAATCGTTTTGTAATCACCGCTATCTAAATCTTAATACTTCCATAATTCAACGTATTTACCCGATATAAGTTGTTGTTCCAGCCTACCAAGGCCACACAAGTACAGCAAGGATTCTCAAACTCTCGCAATGTGCAAAATGCAACCTTCGTCACTCGTAATACAGACCAGATGAGATGCAAAAATAAATTGATAAAACCTGTATGTAAGTAAAGAGATCAGTGGAAAGCCGGTCCGAAGGCACAGGAAACGGCTCTAATCAATCTCACGTTCCTTGCAAGCCATTATCACCTTTAAGTGATGGAGTTAAGATCTATAAAGTTTAAGCGCCTTACTGATAACCGTAGTTGTAATGATATATGCGTGAAGGTACGTAGAAAAACATAGGGATTGATACTGTGTTTGGCAGATAAGGAGACTTGAATGGCCAAGATTTATACCAGTCTGTAGCTTTATGCGAATACAGAACCTAGAGTCCATAGGTAATTTACTTGTCTGGTAATATATTCAACTGTAAAATTGTTGTTAAAATATATTTTATTAAAACAAAAAAAAAGAAATAAAATAATGTAGACAAAAGTTTTTAAAATTGCTCTTTTATCGTATCTGCTTTCTTGTGTTAAGCGAAACCTTTCTTTATATAAAATTAGGGTATGGGCTCAACATTACTTGTTCTATAATGAATTTAAATTATTAAAAAAATACATATAATAGTATTTGACCATCCCCCTTCATAATAGATTTCCCTTGCTGATGGTTTCAATATCAAAGACGAAAGCATCAAATGATCGTCGTTAATGACATGTCATTACTGTCAAATTAAAGATGACAGCGGTGGAAAGTGAAGCGGCACTCTTTACTTTACTTTCCATGATGGAAATCCGTGCTATAAGATCATATTTATAAAGTTTGCTTTGCTGCAATCAATTTACCGAAATGTTAAAACGAATACAGCATACGGGTTGCTATCAAATTATCTGATCAGTGTTCTAAGCGATGTGATTTGTAACACAGTAGTCGTTGTTTATATAAATTAATGAGAGGGCCTTGACAAAGGGACAATCTCATTTATTTTAAACTTCGCAGTGCACTGAGGAATGTTGTTCTGTCATGGCATAGTTAGAAACAGTCTGGGCTTACTGCAAACTAGGTGCAGTGTTACGTAAGTCGCGTGACGCAGGGGTAGTAAAGAGGTCGTGCATTTAATATATCGTCGTTTATATTAAAAAAATATAGTAATATGAGACGTAAAATGCAATAAATAAAAAGAAATCGTAGCCAACATACCGCACACGAAGTGAATATGTTCTTATAAAAAAATTGACGTTTATTTATCAATGCAGATGCATTGAAATGCATTGAAATGGAATGGTGGTTTTTCATACGACTACAGCATGGGTTTCTTAAAGAGAATAGTGAATAGGTATTTGAAAGGCCGGCAACATACAAGTGTTACCTCCAGTATAGCAGTCTTCTAACATCAGGCCTACTGTCTATTTGTTTGTCAATGACGTATATAAAACATTGAGATGGCTTAAAAACCCAACTTTAGCCTTTTTAGACATTTTCCTTTCTTCCCTAGTTTCCCTCCAATTTCCAAAGACCAAGCCGGAGGATATTTACAGCTGCCTATAAGCAGCAGTGGCCAACAGCATCAGATAGACCATATTGTCACCCATCGACCTGTACGAGACAATGAAACTAATGGGATGACATTAGGAAAATACAGACCAATTTTAACATGATCACAATACAAAGTGTGTGATATTGTATCAAGCTCGTTAAGATACAAACGAAAGCCAATAAAAATCACTGATTACACCGAATTAGTCCAAAATAGGAAAGCGTAGGAACGGGGAAAGTGATCGAAAGCAAGTAAAATAATTCGATGCGATGACTAAGTAATATAAATGTAGCACATTTAATAATGTGTAGAATTTGATACACTGTTTTCGTTTCTGTGTGAAAATAAAGTGTATCATGCTATGATCGTTCGTGACCGCAATTGTGATCGGCTTTGCACAGAGTAAGTGCGCTTCTATTGTGAGCGAAGATATTGTTTCATTCGCTCTAGTATTTCAATTCTATGAACACCTCGGTTTATGATGATTGGCAACTTTTACAAGAAATACCGTTTTCCAGAGGACGTCGCAAAAGGCAATGCAATAATTTTTGATTTTATCTCATAATTAAAATTGATGTAATCAAAATAAGTGTTTACTTCGAGTCTAACGGTAATGGAGAAGTAAGGTTATATATATATATATATATTATTAAGTAGCAGCACGCTGTTGAGAGTTCTTTATGTTTTTAACTTTTATTCATGTTGCAATTACTCGTAGCGAGAGATACATTTTTGTAAAGCAGACAACATCTCTTCGCAGAGAAAAAACTAAAATCAGAGACCTTATGGTCTTCATCTACTATATCAGTCATCAGACAAATTTACTTTATATATAACGCACACTCATTAAAATGGAATCGACAGGTTTTTATATTCCAACCGCAAACGCTAATTTACAGAAATTTGACAACTTGATATCACCTTGAGATTTAATGGTTTTATCCAGCCTCTACTGAATACGTGTCTGGGATTATTAATTTCCGAAATTGAAATTATATGTGTGTGTGTGTGTGTGTGTGTGTGTTACAATTTTATTATTCAATATATTTTAGTATTTCACATATAGTAGGTAACATTGACGGATGTGAACAATTTTTTTCTATCCGTGACACAAAAAATCTGTTACTAGCATAAATAACTGACAGTGACAAATATCCAAAATTGGTTTCGATTTTATAACCATCCATTAAGATCAAAGGCCGGGAAATGTATAATGCGGTTTCCTGCTTGTTACAGCCAGCATCTGTTATAATTGAAAGGAATTAACGCAGGGAGCATTTTCTGTTACAGAAACATATTAAAACTCCTTTGACAATAATGGACGCGATCAAAAGAAGTAAAGTCGACTTATAGGTTTATCGGATTGAAATAACTTTATTAAGCTAACATTTGTAGTTTCTAGTTTTATTATTTTCTGTATATTTTACTTTTATATTAAGTTAAAACATCATAAATTTCATTAAGTGTTTTGACCTACGCTGTTTACGGCGCTAAAATTCCATTTCGTTTGAATGTATTCGGTGTTGCTATATAAAAATACAATATGTCACATCAGAAAACATCGACATTATTTACTGTATTTCTTTTACATTTGAATTGAAGAAAAAGTTTTATTATATATTAAAACGCGAAAAATAGTTTGCAAATAACTATGAAAATGAATTTTATTTCAATAACTTAAAAGTATATCATAATTTTGCAGCCTGTAATCATTTAACATGAGTCCAATTCAATCACAAACAGAAAATGTTACAGGAAAATTTCGCATTCATAAATCAAACAATTATTTTGCTGATAAATTCATCTACCTTCAAAGATATTACAAAACAAACATTTTTAATAATTAATTTTGTATACAAAAACATAAACTTAATTTTTTTTTAATGCAAATGCCAAAAAAAGCTTTATCATATATAAAGAAAAATTAAGCTTTGATAGTATAAAATACGTGATGAATGGTCTGTTAGAAATTCTTCCAACTCATTTCTCTGGCAGTAAAAGGATATTTCAAGGCGAGTTTTTTATTTCGACTGGACATTGATAGATGCTCGGATAGCAGGAATAACAAAAAAATAAGCTATGTGTACCAACAGCTCGTACTAGATAGCTGTGCCTCTTTCAGCACGTAGCAACAAGAACAGTTTAAAAATTGTACATAGTAAGATATAGATAAATCTCATTCATATAGATTAGTTGTCAATCTTTTAGCATTCAAATAAAATAAAACTGTAAAATCAAAACAT